>JBCEWC010007692.1:0-21063 GCA_038996855.1 Solanum aculeatissimum | reverse complement strand
AGAAATCCATGAATAAGTCATAATGCAAGTTACCCATGCTTAATTAAATCATGAAAGGGACATGCAAGTTGATCAATGAGGGTTTCAATGAACAATCATGAATTCAAACTTAAAATCAAGTTTAAATCACCTAAAAACTACAACACTCAAGTCCCAACACTAATCTGCAATAATATTGGAAGAACCCATAACTTAATTGACATATCTCATGGGGTGGTTCCTGGACACCCCTATCTTCAATGTATTCCGAATTTCAGGCATTCCCACTGTTTAGGCCATAACTCCCTCATCCGAACTCCGAATTGAGTTAAACTAGTTGCGTTGCGAAGATAACTCAAAGATATACAATTTGATATATAGTATCCCACACGGTTCAACCCGCATCAAAAGTTATGTCCGTTCAAATCCTACTGTCCAAACAACCTCTCTAGGCCACCAACTGACCCATTTTGCGTTCGGCCACATAAACTAAACCCGTGGATACCAAAACTCAACCATGACCAGTAGTACATCATACAAGACCAACCATAAGGAGTTTTCAAAAAATTTTGGGTTGTTACATAATAGGTCTAGACTTAGTGATGAATGCTATAGAGAAAATTAAAAGAATAAGAGAAAAATTGTGAACAACCTAATAGCGACAGAAGTCCTACTCTGATGTAAGAAGAAGGGAACTTGAGTTTCAAGTTGGTGATTTGGTCTACTTGAACGTATGTCTGATAAAAGGTATGATCTGATTTTGTAAGAAAGGAAAATTGAGCCCTAGGTATGTGAGGCCCTACAAGGTGGTGATAAGAATAGGAAAAGTGGCACATGAGTTGGATATACCCTATGAGATGCATTTGATTCATCTAGTTTTCCATATGATGCTGAAGTTGTTGGTTTTTGGTGTTCCATGGAACCCTCTATGAATCATGGAGTAGTTCACAAGTCATGGAGAGGGTTTCGTGTAAAGTTCTAGTGAGGGGTACAAAGTTGAAGTCAACTCTACAAGGAGGATCCATGAGCCACACAATGTTACACAAGTCATAGAGTGATGGTCGTGCCCTGAGGATTAGAAAAAGAAGAGGTGTTGAAAAGTCATTAGACGAGACCTCCTATGGGCCATAGAATTTTACATGGGCCGTGGAATGGTTTTCTAGAAGCTAACTCTTGAATACTCCCAGAATCAACAAAAACCCGATCTACAGGCCGTGAAGTGGTTTACGAGCTATAAACAGGTCCTGTGAAGATTGCCCACATAGTTTTTCTAGTTTGTTTTGGTATTGTATTTTAATCATTATAAATAGGCTTTTAGGTTATTTTTTATTAAGTTAGTAGAGAGGATGAAGTTTGAACCTTGCTTTAGTGAATACACCTAGGATTTATCATACATTATGTGTTCTTGATTCAAACTCGTGATTCTAATTGAAGAGTTGGAATTTGTGATTTCAATTTCATCTTTCTAAGTGCCTAATTATGTTCTTATAAATCATAAACTCTGCATTTACACTGATAATGCATAGCTAAATCCAAAACTAGAGTTGTGGGAACCATGGCAAACTAATAGAGTAAAATTGGTTAACGTGTAATTCTTGAAAGGTGTGTTAGGGCATATTGATTATTCTCTTCAGTTTAATTGATTTTTAATGGTGGCCAATGTTAAAACTTGCCTAGTATTACTTGTCGAATCAAGGAAGTAACAAATCAAAAAAGAGGTAATTAACAGGAAGTGATTGAGCTTTTCTCGTCTAATCAACCTAACCAGATTAAGGAGAGTTTGTACTAGGATTAAAGTAAGGGTTATTAGTATCACACCACGGAGACGAATCAAGTTCCAGAGTGAAATTTACCTATTTGTTGGATCAATGACTTAGGTAAACCTAACTTACTGTCCTACACCTACACACCGTAAATAAATTACATGTGTTCGATATTACAAAGTTAGGGATTCACGGGGAACACATCACCCTAGTTAGCCCTTCTACTGAACGTTCACTACTTACATTCATTTAGTTTAATTTAAATTATTGGGATATAAGTAGGTTAATCATTCTTAAAGTACATTGAATTGATTATGGAGTCTACCATATTCCTCGTGGGAATGATCCTAGCCTCGATTAGGTTATTTACTTGATGATCACTTTACCTAAAAAAGGAGGTGTGACTTGAGCGACATCATGTATTTTGGCGCTGTTTCTAGTGAATATGGCTAGACTTGGTTAATTCAAGTACGTTTGGGGGATTAATCCTTATTTCCCTAATTTTGATATTGTTTTTATTTTTCTTTGTGTGCAGGTGTAGTTTATGCACAATACTCGAAGTCAAGGCAATCCCTTGGCTCCATTTAATCTCGAGATTTACAGAACACTATGAAGGATGGCAGAAGATAACGACAATAATACCATGAATGATATGGCAAATACAGCACTAAACCGAAATAATAAAGACAACAATCTACCACAACCATAGGGTCTACAAGCCACAAAAAATCAATGGAATCAATATTCGCTTGACCCTATGGCGATGGACATTATGGGAGCTATTGTGTTACCCCCCACTATCGGATGACATAAAGTTCATCATTTCAAGTGGATTGTTCCAAATGCTATAGAATCGTGGGTTATTTGCGGGCCTACCATCAGAGGATCCTCATAACCATCTAAACAATATTGTGATCATTTGTAAGATTATGATGGGGAACCAAAATCTCTCCATGGATATCATTGGACTCCGTGTGTTTCCGCTTTCTCTTACTGGAACCACAACGTTATGGTTATTGGAGCTCCTACAGAGTTCAATCACCAATTGGGTAGAATTGCAGATAATATTTTTGGAAAGGTTTTTCCCTATCTCAAAAACGCTGAAGTTGAAGCTGTAGTCTGAGATCAATAACTTCGAGTAGATTCCTAGTGACTCAATCGGTGCTAAATAGGTGTGGTTCATAAAATATCTGAGACGTGTCCCTGAACACAAGATTGTTGAAGAGGCCTTAGTGGAAATCTTCTATAAAGCCCTTGATGAGAATGACCAAGCAGTTGCTGACACAATTATGGGGGGCTTTTTCATTGATTTTCCATTCTAAGAGGTTGTTGAAAGATTGGAACACGTGGTCAAAACCAACCATGCATGGGGTACGAGGAAGAAATCTACTACAAGGAGCTCATTCTCAGTTAGCACTAGTTTGGCGCAAGCATAAGCCAATGAGAAAGTGATGCAAGAATTGGTGTGGATTAATACTAATGTTGAGTTATTAATGAAGCAGAACATGGAGTGAGTGAATGGTATAGCTCATCATCCCCCTCACCCACCCATGTATGAGGAACCATACTATGAGGAGAACATGTGCTTTGTTGCAGAGAAGATGACAGGTTTTCGGTCCAAAGCCCAAGGGTCCAATCGGGACTATTGGTGCCAAGGTCAGGAGAACCAAGGTCAGAACTATGGAAGAGATGGTGACTTCAGAGACAACAACAACAGAGAAGACTACTATGACAACCCGAAGGCACTAGACAGAGATGCTAATTGGAGGCGTAGAGAAGGCTTCAAAAATAGTCCATACATTCCAACGTATAATTAGGATGCTGAAGTTGGCTTATCTCGCATTGAAGAGATATTCGACCAGTTTTTAAAAAGTGTTGATGCACAGGATGAGACACTAAAAGGGATGAAGTGTGACATCTCCAGTATAAACCAAAAGATTGAGTCTCATTCTATGGCCATCAAGCATCTTTAATAACAATTTGGCCAAATAACAACTCAGTTGAACCAACGCCAAAAAGGTATGTTGCACAGTAATACCGTGCAGAATCCTAAGAATGATGGGCAGTTTATGGCTATCACAACTCACAGTAGGAAGAAGATAGTCAATCCTGTGCTACCGATAGATGATGGCGATGTTCATGATGAGAGTATAGTGAATAAGTAGAATGAAACTAGAGATGATTGTGTGGTGAATGAGGAAATAAATGTCACGCCGAAATAGTTAAGACCCATTCCTCAACCTCCTCTCCCCTTCCCTCAGAGAATAAAGAAAAAAAAGGAGAAAGGTAAGTTCAAACAGTTTCTCTCCTTGCTGAAGCAACTCTCCATCAACATTCCATTGATTGAGGTATTGGAGAAGATGTCTAGATATGCGACGTTTATGAAGGATATAGTGACTAAGAAGCGTACTCTGAGTGAAGAGCTCCAATAGTGCAGTGCGATTTCTACTAGATTCTTGGTGTAGAAAAATAAAGACCTAAATATATTTACCATTCCTTGCACCATAGGTGATGTAAAGTTCGCAAGGACACTGTGTGATCATGGTGGCAGCATAAATCAGATGCCACTTGTGATATTCAAAAAACCTTTTTTGGAAGCCCCTACCCCAACAAACATGAGACTACTGATGGCTGACAAGATGGTGAAAAATCCTGTAGGGATACTTTATGATGTCCTCATCAAAGTTGATAGGTTCATATTCCCCGCAGACTTTGTGATCTTGGACTGCGAAGTCAAGTTTGACATTCCAATCATCTTGGAAAGGCATTTCCAAGCCACTGGGAGAGCCCTCGTAGATATGGAGTCCAGCCAACTCAAGTTCAGATTAAACTATGAAGAAGTTGTCTTCAATGTCTGGCAGACGATGAAGAGGCTAGATGAGCTCAAGATGGAAGTGTGTCCTATTGATGAATTTTGAGTAATCAAAAAGTCCACGTCGTGCAGCGATAATAAATTAGGCTTTTCTTGGGAGGCAAGCCAAGTTATTTGATGTAATAGGATAGTTGTTGTTTGCTTTTTAGTTTTAGAATGCTAGGTAGTTTTTATTTTCAGTAGTTTTCTTGTTAATTTTGAACAATAGACTGGTGACATATAGGATAACAGTGTATTCATGTAAGTTTTGCAGGTGCAAGGCCAAGCTTGGTTTTTTGGGCAAAAACTCTGATACGAATGATTATATGGGTTGTACTTTATTTTATGACCTGTATATCAGCTCGTAGAACCTTCCAGTGAGCAAATATATGTGCGCTCCAGTCCACGAGCCAACTTGACAATCCATAGATTAAAACATGGGTCATGAATGGGGCTTGTGGACCCCAGGTAAGTTTTTCTAATTTTGACTAAGTGTCAGAAGTACTCTACGAAACCTTCTTATGAGCCGTGTCTGAGTCCATGACTCGTTTAAGGGATCGTAGATTACAGTTCTAGGACCATATGAGAGTGAGATCTACGAGTTGTGGAACATTCGACAACCCGTAATAGGGGTTTCATAAGGCTGCCAAATAATTTTAAAATCTGACCCGATTGATATATAAATGGGGTCAAAATTATTTTGACCCCATATTCAAACAAAACTTTCCAAAATAGCCCTACCCCATCCGTACATCACTCCTACCAACCCATCTGTCACCCCCACCATTTTTTGGCAACCCTTTTTCTAGGGTTTTTCGGCCTCCTCTTTGTTCCCCTTTGCAATTTCAACCTAATATACATCATTTTAGTAAGTTTTTGGTCCCTAAAGCCTAAATATATCGAGTTAGTTGTAAAATTTTGTTGATTATTGATTAGAGTGGGAGTTTGTGCCATTGGGTGAACTCGTGATATTTTAATCCCAATAATTTATCATGAAATCAATGTGATTGCATAGATTAGGATTGAACTAGTTAGTCAAAAAATGTTCTGGTAGCCAATTTCATGCTCACAATGTTTAGACTATTGAATTGAATTAAATTGGTATATGGTTAAACATTTGAACATAGGTCGGACCGTTAGGATCACATGCTAAATTACTTTCGATGGGGTCATTTTTAAGTAAAATGCATGTGGGGATGGGGATTGATGGATGTGAAAACTATGTGGGGTGTGTGAGTTTGCTTTGATTTTTAAATTATTGAAAATTGGTTGTTTGGGGACTCGTATGATAGACTTGGCAAAATTCTGATTTTGGAACACATGTTTACGAGGGTTGTATACGGCCCATGGAACATTCCACAAGCCATAGTTACCCCTTGTGAGAAGTTTCTGAAACTAAATTTTCTGAGATTTCATCAGATGAGACCTTCTACGAGTTATGGAGTCGTACATTGTTCCACGACTCGTTGATAGGTCTCGTAGAGTCTCACTTGTATGATACTTAATCTGGGATCACACCTACGACCCATTTCATGACTCATAGACTATTCCACGAGTCATACCTGGTCACATAGACTATTCTTGTAACTCAAAATTGTTGAACACCGCTTCTAGAATAGCCCTTACAACTCGTAAATCACTTTACAACTCATGAAAAGGCTCTCGTAGTCCTTTCTTGTTCTAGTCCAGTTTTGATTCTTATTTTTTATTTTCAATTCATAGGACTAATTGATTTTGTTAATATGGTTTTGCAGGTACCATAGATCCACAACCAAGGAAGGATAATATCAGGGCCATGAAGGATCGCCTGCATGACGAGCCCACGAACTCTGAGTATTCTCACAAGTTTAGTGGATCAGTAGAGGTGCTTGGCATTCAGACTGAGCCACAACAGACTCAGGCTACTACTGGGTAGGCTACCACGAAGGCGATCATGGTCTTCCCTCACCAGTCTGACAAGGGAGGTGACAGGGATAGTAGCAGTATACAGATGACCTCTTACGAGGGACGGTTTGAGCTTGAAGACTCTGCTTGATCTTTAGGCCCCCGAGTACCAGATACATCACCAAAAACCCGATCCAAAATATAGTGCGTCGGGGGGCATATTGGCTATCTATGAAGAGGATCTACAACAAAATGAGCAAGGCCGACCCACTCGTTCTATCTTCGAGGATCCACGAGTCATTACTACAGGACTCGATAGTGTCCCAGGGCTCGAGGACACTGCACTAATGATTGGCATAACTAGTAAGGAGGTACTTACCAGTATTGGTGAGAGAGTTCTTTGCCTTCTACGCCACCACAACACATAGCTCTCTTCCTAAGGGGAAGAAGCCTCTCGCCCAACTGAGACTGGAGGAGGTGATGGTGAGAGGCTAGTAGGTGGAAATCTCATAGGAGACCATCTGCTGGATGCTGTTTGGGCTCGAGTTCTCAGCCTGCAGATCCACTGCAGAGTTCGACTATAGAGTGAGGCAGACTTAAGACTTGGGTGTGATAAGGGACCTAGAGCGCAAAGCATCTTTAATGAGATGGGATACTGACCATATAGCAGCAAAGGGGCCCGACCCCATATGGATCACTACATCAGCAAAGCATATAGTTAAGGCTACCCTCAGCTTCCTTACCAAGTTCTAGTGGGCAGTGGTTCATTCACGGATCCAGCCGATACTTACAGACAATACACTCATGTTAGAACATATTGTTCTAGTAGCCAGTATCTTGGCTAGTTACGATATTGACTGGGTCACCCTTATTTCTTAGCAGATCCACGAGATAGCCCTAAAGAGGTCCACAACAACCCCCTTCCCGTGCCTGATTCACTAACTATGCTTAGCGGTAGGGGTGGATGTTATTCATCACGTGGACGTGCTTGTATAAGTTCAATGTACACTTGATGCAAGCCTGATCAAGTCTAATCACAATCTGGTTTCACTCTGGCAAGCACCGAGGCCTCAGGTACTTATACAATAGATGTTTTCTCTAGAGCCTCCGCTTGAGCCATCTAAGGCTACTGCTACACTTACTACTGAGGGATCCCCATAGGTTGAGACCGATATAGAGAGAGGTCCGACTTATGATATTCCTGCTCTAACAACCTCTACATCTATTACAATATCTGCAGGCATTGCCTTTGCGTCTGTGGCAACATTTTAGGCCCTGACACAGCGACAGGATCGTACTGAGTCACAATTGGCTTAGTTGTTATAGTAATTGAGGCTCTGGGTCTGCCAGGTTATCTCTGAGGTAGAGATCTGCATGCAGGCATTCATAGTTGAAGCTAGCAGGGAGAATCTCAGTCTCACGGATTCCATCATAGATGCATTTGAGAGGCGGGTTGAGCAGAGCCTTAATAAAGTAAGGCCTTTAGATTTGATGGCCATCCAAATGGAGCTTCAACAACTTTTGTCCTAGATGAGTGCAACACTGGCTGCCCCTATTGATGTCCTTCCGACCTTTCCAGATGAGTCGGTGGTCGACTTGTTTGCTCTAGAGGATCCACTTTTGCCTTCCCTTGGAAAGAGGCCCCGCACAAATAAAGCTGATGTTGTGTGCTTTGAGACAGGGCTAACGGAGGAACAAAAGCACGAGCTTGCCCATGCGAGATCGAGGCAGGATGAGGAGATACGGCTAGCTCGCGAGCGTGAGAGAGCAAGGGGTGCTGACCCCTCAGAAAAGGCTCCTAATGGCGAGTATTCCACCAGGCATGTAAAGGGTGGATAGTCTCGAGATGATTGAGGTGCTTTGGCACACAGGTATGTTCTTTTGACCCCTATTCTTTTCTTTTGATATTATGTGCATTGGGGATAATGCACAACATTTTTGATGTGGTGTGGGTAGTTATTGGCCTCACTGAAGTTTGAGTAGCCTTGACCTATAACTATCCCAATTTGTGATCCAAAGAGTTTTCTTGCCTGTGTTCTTTTTCTCTATAGATATTTTTTTATTGAATTGACATGTTTAGGTAGTATTAGTAGCATTCAGTACTTATATCCATGGCATAGTATGTTTTTGTTTAATTTTGTTGAAATGGTACCCACCAAATTTTTGTGTTCAGTTAGTTTTGATAACAACCTTGCATGATTAGTTGTCTGACAGTGCTTGTTCTGATAAGTTAGGCTAAATTGTGATAAAAAGCATGACCTGATAGGCTGTATTAACATGTAAAACAGTGTCATGTGTGAGTGAACTTAATTGCATGATTCAGTACTGTGTTTTAATTCAGAACTTGCCCTGTTGCTCTTATTTATATTGTATATTAGTTGGTTAAGAAAGGATCTTAGGTCGTTGTTCTTAATAGTCCACTTAGCCTAAAAATAACCGACCAAATCTCTATGTTTCCCTTGACCCCTATATTTGAGACTAAAATTGACCTCTTGATTGTAAACACCTAAGAAACCTTACCCAAATCCATGATTAAATCCTAAAATTGGCCCTGGTCCTTCTTTGAACATTGTGCACCTTGACTAAGGCAAAAATCCTAAGTTGAGGGTAGCTACCAAAAGTGGCCCTAATTCTAAGGATGGATAATGTGCACCTCAACCCAGGCTAAAAGCCTAAGTTAAGGGTGGCTAGTGGGGAAAATGTTGTAAAAAGGGGAGGGAAAATTAGTGTTGCAAAAATAAAGAAAATAGGGAATAGGTTCAGAAAAAGAAAAAAATGAAAAAGGGCCTAATTAGTGTGCTAAAGAGAAAAAACAATTTGAAAAATAAAGGCACTATGCAAAAGAGTGAAAAATAGGCACCCTAAAAGGTTCGAAATAGGAGAAAAAGGATGAATTATTTAAAAGATAGGTTGGTATTTTGAAAGTGTATAAAATGTCGTGTTAAGGAGGGTCATTAGTCACTATGTTTCAAAAATATCACACCAAATCCCCATGAGCCTACGTTACAAGCCTAGCAAGCCCTAAAGTGATCCTAACCCAACTAGTTGAAAGTGTTAGTCATGAGAAAAGGGGAAAGCATATGGTATTGAGCATGGTATCTACATGTCTTTTGTGAGTGAGAGTGATCTAGAATCTTCTCAAGCATTAACTGTGAAAATTATATACTGAGAGGAAAAATGGGACTTCTTTTTGTAAGGGAACTTGCATTACATTGTTGATGTCTGACTAATTCGGTGATTACTGCTTATTTATAATTGCATGACTTGTCATAGTTGCACTGTTGGGCATATTAATTTGTGTTGGTTTGCTAGATGACTATGTAATCTGAGGTTGAAATATGGTATGGGTGTCTGTGTTAGATTTTGATTGAGTTTGTACCATTAGGTTTGAGTCTGTATGCTGCTATACTGCTTATATAGATTTAGTCTATCGCTTGAGGACAAACAACAATTTTAAGTTGAGGATGTTGATGTGCTTCTATAATACAACACTTTTAATGCCTAAAACATGGAATTTTACGTGTTCTTAATGCGATGTTAGTAAGTTTGATTGTGTTTTTGTGTTTGTTAGGATTACAGTTCTAATAAAGTTTTGGGAGAAATATGATGAAGTTGTTGGTTTTTGGTGTTCCACGAAACCCTCTACAGGTCGTGGAGTAGTTCACAATCGTGGAGAGGGTTTTGTATAAAGTTCCAGTGAGGGGTACAAAGTTGAAGTCAACTTTACAAGGAGGATCCACGAGCTGTACAATATTACATGAGCCGTAGAGTAATGGTCGTTCCCTAAGGATCAAAAAAAGGAGAGGTGTTGAAAAGTCATCAGACGAGATCTCCCACGGGCGGTAAAATCTTACACGATCCATGGAATGATTTTGTAGAAGCTAACTCTTAAACACTGCCAGAATCTACGAAACCCCGATCTACGGGCCGTGAAGTGGTTTTTGAGCCGCAAACAGGTCCCGTGAAGATTGCCGACACTGTTTTGCTAGTTCATTTTGGTTTGGTAAATTAGTCATTATAAATAGATTTTTAGATTATTTTTCATTAAGTTAGCAGAGAGGACGAAGTTTGAACCTTGCTTTAGTGAATACACTTAGGATTTATCATACATTATGTGTTCTTAATTCAAACTCGTGATTGTAATTGAAGAGTTGGATGTTGTAGTTTTAATTTCATCTATCTGAATGCTTAATTATGTTCTTCTATATCATAACCTCTGCATTTACACTGATAATGCATATCTAAATCCACAACTAGGATTGTGGGAACCATAACGATCTAATAGGGTAAAATCGGTTAATATGTAATTCTTGAAAGGTGTGTTAGGGAATATTAATTATTCTCTTCAGTTTAATTGATTTTTAATGGTAGACAATGTTAGAACTTGCCTAGTATTACTAGCCGAATCAAGAAAGTAACGAATAGGAAAAGAAGTAATCAACATGAAGTAGTTGAACTTTTCTCATCTAATCAACCTAATCGGATTAAGAGGAGGTTGTATTGGGATTAAAGTAAGGGTTAGTAGTGTCATACCATGGAGACGGATCAAGTTTCGAGGTGAAATTTCCCTATTTTCTGGATCAAAACTTAGGTAGACCTAACTTACTGTCCTACACCTACACACTGGAAAAGAATTACATGTGTCTGATATTACCAAGTTAGGGATTCATGGGGAACACTTTACCCTAGTTAAATCTTCTACGGGTCGTTCAATACTTACATTCATTTAGTTTAATTTAAATTCTTAGGAGATAAGTAGGTTAATCATTATCAAAGTGCATTGAATTGATTCTGAAGTTTACTATATTCCTCGTGGGAATGATCTTAACCTCAGTTAGGTTATTTACTTGGTGGATGCTTTATCTCAAAAAGGATGTGTGAATTGAACATCAATCCTACATACCTAGGGCTCAATTTCCCCTTCTTTCAAAATTGAACAATACCTTTCATGGTTGAGACCTTTAAATACACCCAATCATCCTCCTTGAACTCAAGATCTCTCCTACTAATGCTAGAGTAAAACTTTTGCTGACTTTGAACCATCTTTATTCTCTCCCTTATCATCTTCACTTTATCCAAGGTTTCCAAAAAAGAATTAGAACTTATCAAGGCCATCTCTCCCACTTCAAACCACCCAATTAGGGATCTACAACATCTTTCATATAATACCTCAAATTGTGCCATCCCGATGCTAGAGTTATAATTATTGTTGTAAGAAAACTCGATGAGTGGAAGATCCTCATCCAATTTTAACACACAAGCTCTAAGAATATACTCAAGGGTTTGAATGGTTCTTTCGGCTTGATCATCCATTTGTGGATGAAAAGTCATGCTAATCCTAACCTTCGTACTAAGGCCTCTTTGGAAAGATCTCAAAAACTGAGAGGTGAATTTGGCACCACTGTCTAAAATGATGGACAGTAGAACCCTAAGAAATCTAACCGACTTGTGGATGTGTAATTTAGCATACTCTTTGGCACTATAGGTTGTCTTAACCGGTAGAATGTAAGCCAACTTCGTCATTCTGTCAACAATAACCCAAATGGAGTCAAAATTCTTCTTGGTCCTAAGAAAACCAATTAAAAAATCCGTATTGATTTTCTCCCACTTTCAAGTAGGAATCTCTATATTTGGCTAGGCCACCCGACCTTTGGTGTTCGGCTTTGACTTGTTGGCAATTGTGATATCTGGCTACAAACCTTGCAATGTCTATTTTCATACCACCCCACCAATATACTTCTCTCAAATCCCTATACATCTTTGTTAAACTAGGTTAATGGAATAGGATGAATTATGGGTTTCTTCAAAAATCAAGTCCCTCAACCCACGAACATTTGGCACACATAACCTACCTTGGTGCCTAAAGACACCATCTCCCCATTGGGAGAAAGCCTCTACTTTACCCACTTTTACCAGTGCTTTCAATTAACCTAAGGAAAGATCAAGGTCTTGCTTGCATTTTGCCTCTTCAACCAAGGAAGATTTGACCATCTAGAACCACCATACCTCCGTCTTCAATTTCATCCAACCTAACTCCCAACCTAGCTAATTGATAAGCCTCATTTACTAATTCTTTCTTCCTATAATCAACATGAGCTACACTCTCCATGGACACCTTACTCAATGTGTTTGCCACAATTTTAGCTTTGTTTGTGTTATAATGCATACTCATATCATATCTTTAGGGAGTTCTAACCACCTTATTTGCGAAAAATTGAGATCTCTTTAGGTGAATACATATTGAAGATTCTTATGGTCTGTGAAAACATCAACATAAACCTAAAACAAATATTAACAACATATCTTCAAAGAAAATACCACAACAACTAGCTCAAGGTCTTGGGTAGGATAATTACGCTCATGAACTTTTAGTTTCCTAGAAGCATGGACAATAACCTTTTCACTTTGCATCAATACACGTCCCAAACCAATTCTTAAATCATCACAATAGACAACAAACCCATCTAACCCTTCTGATAAAGCCAAGATAGTAGCAGATGTAAGTTTGTGCTTTAAAGTTTGGAAACTCTTTTCATATTCATCAGTCCAAATGTATTTTACCTTATTTATTAGACAACTTTGTCAAAGTGTAAGCAATTGAAGAAAAACCCTCAACAAATCTATGATAATACCCCGCTAAGACCAAAAAACTCCTAATATCCATTGGAGTTAGGGGCCTAGGCCAATTTCTCACCGCTTTCGTTTACTTATGATCTACCTTGATTCCCTCACCTGATACCACATGCACTAGGAATGAAACTTCTTTCAAGAAAAAATCACATTTATCAAACATAACAAACAACGTTTCTTCACTCAAGGTTTGCAACACTACCCTCAAGTGCCTCTCATATTCTTCCTCACTCTGGGAGTAAATCAAGATATAATCAATGCATACCACAACAAACATATAAAGATAGGCTTTAAAGACCCTATTCATGAGATCCATAAATATTTTCAGAGCATTGGTTAGGCCAAAAGACATCACCATGAATTCAAAATGCCCATACCTTTTCTATTAGGCCATTTTAGGAATATCACATTCCCTAACCCTCATTTCTTGGTATCCGGATCGAAGACCAATCTTAGAAAAAGGACTAGCCCATTTGAATTTGTTAAATAGGTCATCTACCCTTGGTAGGGGATACTTTTTCTTTATGGTGACCTTGTTGAGTTATCAGTAGTCTATGAACATTGTAAGTGAGCCATTATGCTTCCTCACAAATTACACTGGTTAATCCCAAGGTTACTTTCTAGAATAATAAAACCCTTCTGCAATAAGTCCATCAATTGGTCCTTTAACTATTTTAATTCTACCGGGGATATAATGTAGGGAGAGATGGAAATGGGGTGAGTATTGAGGAGGAGGGCTATACAAAGATTTATTTCTCTTTCAGGAGGAACACTGAGGAGTTCACCGAGAAAGACATCAAGAAACTCATACACCATCAGAACTGACTAAATAGATGAAACATTGGAATCAATATCCCTAACCCTCACAAAATGGTAAATGCAACCCTTAATAATCAATTCCCGAGCCTTAAGACAAGAGATGAACCTATCCTTAATAACCAAATCATGACCTTCCCACTCAAGGACGGGCTTATTAGGGATTTGGAACCTAACCTTATGAGTTTACAATCAATATAATTGTGGTATGCATGTAAGCAATCCATCCTAAGAATAATGTCAAAATTTACCATGTTATGTTCAATAAAATCACAAGCAAAAAGTTTATGCAATATGGACATAGGGCAACCCCTACAGACTCTTCTAGCAATAATAGACTCACCAATTGGAGTAGACACCCAAAATGTTACACCTAACAATTTGGGGACACATACAAAATCTACTAGCAATGAATGGGGTAATAAAAGATAAAATAGCACCTGGATCTATACACATCATCATCATAAAGATTAAACATTTTGGTGAAAACATCAGCCGCCTCATTAACACCTTGCCTCCCTTGAAGAGCATAAAACCTATTATGATGTGGAGCACCTCTTTGTTAGACACCTTATATCTCTTGGCCTCCATGAGTACCATGTCCTTGAGGATGACCATCCCCTTGTTCGGAGCATGTGGATAATAAAAAATCTTGTGGACCAACTTCCCACACCCAATGCAAGTACCTGTGTCTCTAAAGCATTTACCACCATGATATCTTCCACACTTTGGACACTTAGGAGAGGTTGGTCCACCATTTCCACCTTGAGCTTTAGGGTTAGGCTCCCTATCATTGAAAAACCTTTGATTTTGAGCATTTGATGGCCCTTGGCCTTGAAATTTATTACCTTGTTGGAAGCGACCACCTCTACCATCCCTATCACCTTGGAACCCACCTTCATAATGAGACCTCTTGGACTTATCACTCTTCCTCTTCCTAAGCTTTTCTCCTTCAAGTTTGTCGACATATGTCATGAGCCAAGACAAGTCTATCTCCTCAATGAGCATGGCGGTGCTACAACCTTCATTGAGCAAGTCAGACACTCTTGATATAAATTTGTCTATTCTTGTCCAAGAGTTGGAAACGATGGGAGAAGAATACTTTGAGAGCTTCTTAAATTTGAGGGAATACTCCCTCACACTTATGGATCCTTGTGTGAGGTTCATAAATTCCATCATCTTTGCCTCCCTTAGTTCAATAGTAAAGAAATTTTTAAGGAAGGAAACATTCAATTCCTCCCATAAGATGGGGTCATCATCCACCCTCTCCATCTTCCATTGGGTGAACCATATTTGTGCAAGGCCTTTGAGTTGATATGATTCAAGTTCCTCTTTCTCCTCTAAGTTTTCCCCCATAATAGCTAGGGCCTTATACACTTTATCTATAACTTCTTGAGGAGCTTCCTCCATATTAGAGCCATGAAACTGGAGGATTCGTTCTAGTTAAGTCCCTCACCCTTGAGGCCAGAGTAGGAGCATGTGAAGCTTGGGCCCCTTGGTTAACTTGGTTGGTCACAACTTATGCCAATAAGGTGATAACATTCTGATATTCAACATGAGTAACCCTTTACTCTTGGGGAGTTTGAGGGGCCTGAGGGGATTGATCCTCTCTGAGAATAGGATCCTTTTGTGGAATTCTCCTTGGTGGCATTATCTAAAAGTGCAAAAGACTAACTATTAGAAAGAGGAAGTCACATGTCATGTTCTAAGGCACAATATAAATTATGAAGAATTAAATCATTTCTTAAACACCTCATAGCCTCTTATTCATAGTTGTGGTGCAGTTCATATCCATGACCAATAATCTACTCAATGCAGTATGTTAGATTTTCGAGGATCATTTATAAACCTAGTGCTCTGATACCAAGCTTGTCATGACCCAAACCTAGGCCCTAGGCTTAGTGAAACACCCTTCATGGTTGAAGACCTTAGAAAAATTGTCAGTAGAGAAAATACCTCAAGAATCAGTTCCACGAGATGGTCTACGACCCGTGAAGTGATACACAACTCATGAATGGTCTCATAGAAATGGGCAATGAGAAATGACTTTTTAAGAGGAAATTAGAAGGATTTATGAGACCTAAAGTACGAGCCATAGAATACTCTACGATTCGTGGACTCACTTCATGGAAGGGACCTTAAGGGCCAAAATCTAAGGTAAGGAGTGGTTTACGAGGGGACTTCATGACCTGTATAACCTTTCACGAGCCGTGAAGAGGGTTTTGTAGGAAGTTCCAATGGTCTATGTTTGGAGGACCCCAGATTCATGAGAGGTTTCACGACTCGTGGACTGGTTCACGACCCGTGATCAGGGTTTTGTGGACCAGTCTAGCTAGGTTTTTAAAAGGGACAAAATTAACCTTTCCTTCCTTTTGACAATTAAACTACGTTGTATTACCCCTCTAAGGATCTCTTATCAACCTTTTCAACCCTAATTCTTTTATTTTTCCTCTCTCAAAATTCTTCGAAGTCCCAAACACTCTCAAGTCTCCTCCAAGGTTGTAAGTAAGAAGGCCAAGCTAGGATTTCGGATTCTCACCATTTCCTCTAAAATTTTTCCACCTCCTATCAAGCAAGGTATATGGGCTTAATTCATGGGGATTCTTTTAACCATGGAGCCAACCCTTATCTCACTTTCTAAGTCTCATGATTTTCTTTTAGCTATGATAGTTATGGGTAAACTCTATCATGCATTATGTATACAAGTTAAGTTTGGATTCTTCAAGTATTGACTAATTATGCATGAATATTTATTGAAGACTTGTTTCATGACTTGATTTATGATTCTTGAACCCATGCATGTTATGAACCATAAAGGTGATGAGTTTAAAGATGAATTTCATGATATTAAAGTTTGGTTCCTTTCTACTACATTAGTGAGTTAGTTGATTTTTATTCTTCATTCTTCATGAGTATACTATTAAATTGTATGATTTTGGGTATGCATGCATTCACCCACCATGTTTGACTAAATATACATGATGGAAGGTTATTGCATGATTTACAAGACAAGTATGAGATGATAATTATATGGACTCCTAAGTATGTTTTGAACTCATGAAACGTTCCTATGATTTATAAGAAAATGTTAAGTCCTTATGTTATTCTACCCTCTTGAGAATGAATATTGTCGACATGAAGGGGTCATGTACTCACCAATGTCCATAAGAAGGGGTCAAGTTTATGAATGTTCCACCCTCTTGTGTAAAGCTATACAACTAGAAGGGGTCAAGTTTATGACTATTTTTGCCCTCTAGTGTAAAGTATATGCTCACTTGTAGGGGTCAAGTTATGTGAATGAGCTACTCAGGCCATGTTATCACGATTTTACAAGTCTTCCAAGCTATAATGATATTTATGATTATGTTAAGTATTTACTGGGATTAGACTTAGCATTGAAGGAGGCTTAAGGTTGGGGCTCGCCCTAAGGGGTCCTTATACAAAGTCTTGGTCTCTTAACTATATGCCACCATAGGTTTATGTTATGCTCCCTAAATAGGATTTTTACTAGTGGATCCATCTAGGTCAAGTTACCCACTATATGGAGTTAAGTTTGATTTACCTTGACAAGTAGACCACCTCTTTCTGGTGGGGGTCGTGCATCAGAATTCCAAGTAGTAGCTCTCTTAGTCTTATATGTCGGTTACGGTCTCCTCCCATATATTTAAGTATGCTATGCAAGTCTCTATGCATATTTTGGCTTAAGAACTATCCATGCATGTCATTTGATCTCTTATTTATTGATTACGATTATGCATTTTGTAAAGTTATACTATGTTTCTTTGCTTGCATTGCACTCCGTATACTTAGTATATTTCAAGTACTAATGCATACTCTTTTACTTAGATGATCGCACCATGTAGATACCAGAGCTCTTATTCATCCTACTCCACGTGGCTTATCGGATTACTTGAAGACTTGTTTGGTGAGTCCTCCATTACGGGGACAACATCCATTTTACTTTCATGCTTAATTAAGCCTTATGTATTTATGGATATTTTCTAATTGAGGGTGAGCCCAGAAGCATGTCTTGGCCCTCGTTCCATTCTTGATAGAGGTTTTATTGGATATGACTATTTTGTAATGAGCTCGACTCCTATTATGTCCTTATATTCTATGCAAGGCTTCTCTTAGTCCCTTACCCCCTTCTATGCTTGTTGTATGTTGTTGGTGAGATGGAAGTCCCAAGTCCCAGAAATAACCCCATAGCGTGAGTCCTACTTACTCTCCCCTTAGACATTATTTGCTATGTGACTCATGCAAATCCTCTTCCCTATGTATCCCCATATCTTGAGTCCAAAGTCCTATTTCCCGTAGAATTTATTTTCTACTCGTTATTATTTGATTTAAGCTTTCGCAACCAAGGATGTGCCAATGATATGTAAGAGGCTAGTTTGGGTTCCCTTCGGGTCTCCCATTTGTCGTGTCACGTCTAGGCCCTAGGCTTGGGCCATGACACTTAGGTCATGAAAGTTTAATTGAATACCTAGTTAGGGTTCCATCAACTAAGGTTTTTGAAGGTTGCCTATTCAATTGCATAGGTCCCAATGAGTTTCTAGTGTGATTTGACATATGAGACCTTATCGAGTTCATATGGGATGCTACTTTTGTTGGATTAGAGATTGTAGTTACAAGAAATCTAGCCTACTCATTTTCAATTAATGCTTTTGTTCAACGTATGAGACCCAAATATTTACTTCTTGATCAAGTGTACATACCCCTAGTATGTCTCTTCTCTTTTTGTGTTAAAATCAATTTATGCAACCATATTTTTACTACATATTAGTACAATTAGTCCATAATCATTTTTTACTCACTCTAAAAACCATTAGAACAATTTAATACTTCAAATTATGAGTCATATATCATTCTCTGTAGGATTCGACCCTAAGTCATGTTGGATGTATTGATGATAATGACTATATCTCTTAATGGTTCTGGGGTATATTTCAGGGATATCACATATTCATGTGTCTATTTAATTTTCTCATCGTCTGGGGGTGAGCCCCAAGCCACTTTTAGTACCACTTTATGTTTCGACTCTGATAGGTGATTCTATGGTAGTTGGTTGGGTATATAGGTCATGCATAGTAACTATTTAGGAACAGGATATCCAGGAAGACTTGTTATTACTTGATATGCTTAATTTTGATACTATCTTAGTCATGGATTGGTTGGCTCCTCATCATGAAGTTATAGATTGCTATGGAAAGACTATTACCTTGGGCATGCCTTGTATACCTCCAGTAGTGTGGCTTGGATCTATTAGTTGCACACCGATTAGTGTCATTTATTATGTTAGGTCCCGTAGGTATGTATCTACTAGTTATTTAGCATCTTTGTCCCATGTTAGTGGTAAATCAATTGAGTCTCCTTCTGTTTATTCTCTCTTATGATATGTGAGTTTCCAAGTGTATTTTTGGCTGATATGTCTGGTTTACCTCAAGAGAGAGATGTTGATGTTGCCATAGATTTTGAGCCAGGCACTAAGACCATTTCTATTCCTCTATATCATATGGATCCTACCGAGTTTAAAGAGCTTAGTGTTTAACATAAGGGACTTCTGGAGAAAAGTTTCATACGGCCAAGTGTTTCTCCCTAGGGTGCTCCTATTCTGTTTGTAAATAAGATGAATGGGACTCTTTAGATGTGTGTTGATTATAAGAAGCTGACAAATATGGCGGTGCAAAACCATTGTCTCCTACCTCATATTGATGACCTGTTTGATCACTGATAGGGAGTTGCGGTGTTTAATATTAATTTGAGGTCCAATTATCATCAGTTGAGGATTATGGCTCCTAGGATGCCTTCCAAACTTGTTATGGCAATTATGAGTTCCTAGTTATATCATTTGATTTTACTAATTCCGTATAGCATTTATGGATTTGATGACTCATGTATTTAGGCCGAATCTAGATTCTTTTGTCATAATCTTTATTCATGACATCTTGGTATATTCCTGGAACCGAGAACAACATGCGCAACACATGAGGACTATGCTTCAGACATTGACAGCCCACCTATTTTATGCCAAGTTTTCTAAGTGTGTGTTCTTTTTAATGTCTATACCATTTCTTAGGTATGTTGTGTCCAAGAATGGTATTATGATAGATCCGACTAAGATTAAGGCCATTTGTGATTATGTAAAGACCCAAAATATTTTGAAAACTCCTTATGGTTGGTCTTATATAATGGTATACTGGTCATGGTTGAGTTTTGGTGGCCACGGATTGAGTTTAAATGGCCGAACACAAAACGGATCTTTTGGTGGCCTAGAGAGGCCATTTGGACAGTAGACTTTTAGCTAGCATAACGTTTTATGTGGGTTGAACCATGTGGTCTACTACATATTAAATTAAAGCTCTTTAATTTAGCTTCGCAACACAACTAGTTTCAATTGATTCGGAGTTTGTATGAGGAAGTTATGGCCAGAAGAGTGGGACTACCTAAAATTCAAAAGACATTGGAGATAGGCCCTGAAAATGGTCCAAGGCAAGGACCACGGACCGTGAAACTTGGTACAGTCCATGTGGGGGTCCTTTTCATGGTCCATTGAGTTGGGGGTGGCCAGGAACCACCCCAAAACACAAGTCATGACCCACGGACCACCCCACGGTCTGTGAGCCTTGAAACGGTCCGACAAGTGGTCCGTTGAGTGGGGTAGAACCTTGGCCTGAGCTGGGGGTTGATTTTTGGGCCAAGTGTGTTTCCACGGACTAGTAAACGGTTCGTATGAAGCCACAAAGTCCGTGAATCCTCCCGTCAAGTGGTCCAGAAAGTCCTCCGAGAGTTCGTGTTGAAAATTTGGCTAAGTGTCGTTTGATGGTGCAATTGAACGGACCGTGTGTCACTTTGATGGGCATTGTAGTTGTCTGTGTGACATTGTGTTACAGTTAATTGACCATTTCATTAATGGTAATTTTGTGATTTAGTTAACCTCTATTCCCCTTTTAGGTCTCCTAAAGTCTCCTAATCCCCTAAATCAAGACCCAAACCCTCATTCATCTATTCTAAGCCTCCTCCATTCACTTTGAAAATTCTAAAATCCTCTAGATCTCCATTGAAGAAATCTTGAAGAAATTGGGGAAGACAACCTTGACTAAGTTTGACTTTGCAATTCCTTTGGTGAAATCAAGGTAT
>JBCEWC010007691.1:0-21063 GCA_038996855.1 Solanum aculeatissimum | reverse complement strand
GGTTCATAAATTCTTCTAGTTCTGTTTTTACTATTATATCATAAATATTTCTTCTAACATCACTATTTATATTTTTCGATACATATAGTATAAGTATTTTATATCTAATTTTCAAAAGGAAAAAGGGCATTCTTGAGGAAAATTGCTATTTGACCAAAAGAATTTGGCCCAAATTTGGCAAAAATAGTAAAAAGACTATAATGGCCTTTTCTTACAAAAATAAAGTTAAATTTTTACAAAGTTATGGATTTTAGGAAGCATTTATTATTTTGAACAAAGGAATTATTAAATAAGATATATCAACTATAATAATAAGTGTCTTGTGAAAATTTAGGCAATGGTGCCTCTCATGTTTTGAAATTAAAAAAATGTGACAACTTTGGCCTTGGTAATTAAAAATTAACTATGATTAAATTAATGAGGGATCAAATTGAATATTTTAAAAACTTTAGCAGCTATTTTTTTTAAAAAAAAACTTCTATAAGTTTTTTAAAAAATTCAAAAACATTTCCATCTTTTCAAAATCAAAGTAAAAAACTCTTCAACTTCTTTCTTTTTCTCCTCTTCTCCCGTTTCTTCTTCTTCTTCACGGCTTAGGCGTGGAAAAAAGCTTAGGATTTTCATCATCTTCTTCTTCGGCGTCGGTTGCCTTCACTGAGTTCACTGTCATCATCGTCATTGCAGTTCACTGCCGTCGTTGGTCTTCTCCTTTTTTCTCGTCGTCGTCATCTTCCTTAAGGCAAGATTTTATTTATTTTTTCACTGTTATGATTTTATTTTTTATTGTACAAATGATTATTTAGGTTTAGAAAGATAAAAAATATGTATTTTTTATTGCATACTCTAATTTCTGTTTGGTGTTGTTTGATTTGTTGTTGTACTCTTTGAAGATGACAATTTCGGGTATGAATGTTGTTGTTTATGTAGTTATTTTGAGAAAAATATTTGATTTGTTGGTTGATTTAAGGTATGGGTGTTGTTGTTTAATTTTTTTATTGTAGTCATTGTGAGAAAAAAATGTTGAATTGGTTGGTTGATTTCAGGTATAAGTGTTGTTGTTTTTGTTGTTTGATTTTTGTTGTTGTGGTCATTGTGAGAAAAATATTGGGTTGGTTTGGTTGATTTCGAGTAGGGTTGACAACAATTGTTGAAGTATTACAACAACTGCGTAATTGGGTAGGATTGTTGTTGTTGGTGTTGTTTGATTTGTTGTACTCTTTGATGAAATTTTTGTGTATGGGTGTTGTTTATTGTTTGATTTTTGTTGTTGTAGTACTTTGTGAGAAAAAATGTTAGGTTGGTTTATGGATTTTGAGTAAGGTTGACAACAATTGTTGAAGTACTTACAACAGCTAGGTGGGGTTGCTCTTGTTGGTCATGTTTGATTTGTTGTACTCTTTGATAAAATTTTTGGGTATGAGTGTTGTTATTCTTGTTTGATTTTTATTGTTGTAGTCATTGCGAGAAAAATATTTGGTTGATTGATTAATTTCAGATATGGTTGGTTGCTCGATTTTAAAGTATTGACAAAAATGGTTGAACTAATTAGAACAACTGTTGTACTTGATATTTTTCTTTGATTTTAGTTGTTATGTTTTTTGTTAGAAAAATGTAGTGCATGCCCTAATTTCTACTTGGGTAGGGTTGTTCTTGTTGGTGTTGTTTGATTTGTTGGATTCTTTGAGAATACATTTTCAGATATGTTGGGTGGTGGTGTTTGGTTGTTGTTGTTGTACTTTTTTGTGAGAAAAGAACACATGTTGTTCATGTAGGTAGGTTCTTCAAAAGTTGTTTTTTTTTGTCTTTATTGAAAGTGATTGATCAAATTAATATATTATCACTATTTTGTCACAGAACTATCTACTTTAATAGCCCGATCAAAATGAAAAAATCTTAGACCCGATCTTTCTACTAGAGCTTCCAGAAGGATGCTCATTGTAGCTGACGAAGAAGAGGATGAGTCATAGCAAGAACTTGCAAATCTTATCGAACAAGTCCATGTTAAGGCTATTGTTGGTGCCAGTCTCGCAGTTGTCGGACACAGTCTCTCAGCTGCTGCAACCAGTCCATCAATTGTTGGACACAGTCCCTCAGCTATTGTACCTAGTCCATATGGATCCAGTTCAGTAGTTGGTGTAGCCAGTCCTTCAGGT
Source organism: Solanum aculeatissimum (assembly GCA_038996855.1). Classification (NCBI taxonomy): domain Eukaryota; kingdom Viridiplantae; phylum Streptophyta; class Magnoliopsida; order Solanales; family Solanaceae; genus Solanum; species Solanum aculeatissimum. The sequence goes on along the minus strand of JBCEWC010007691.1, from coordinate 18,910 downwards.
ACTGGTGCCACTCTCATCGTTGTTGGTTCCAGCACCACAGTTGCTCCACCAAGTCACACAACTGGTGAAGACAGTCTCCCAAATACTGCACCAAGTCACACAACTGGTGAAGACAGTCCATCAATTATTGTAGAGACTCCCACAATTATTATTTGCAGTCCCTCAACTGCTGTAGACACTCCCACAATTATGGATTTCAAGTACAATGAATATGACTTTGAGACACTCGAATTTTTGAATCGAGGTGAGAGTGGTGATCTCGAAATAAAATCTAAAATTGGGAAATAATTTTTTAATTTAAAAAAAAAATTAGTGGATGAAGAATTGGATAGCTTTTTTAGGTCTATGGTATTTTGAAAATACCTAGACATAGTTGAAGACAACACCCCAAAATTTCAAATGAATTTGATGTATCAACTTCTTTGTCGTTGGATCAAAAGTGAAAATGATTTTTGGGTTAATTTTTGTGGCATGCCTATTTGTTTTCGCATGAAAGAGTTTGTTATTATTACCAGGTTGAATTGTCACGTACCACCTCCTCCTGCCTCCCAATCTGACAAGGTAAAGAGGAGATACAAAAGGATTATTGTGCAATGCAGAAAAAACATTGCAAATCAAAGGAAATGTTTGACCTCTTGCAGTCAAGTAATGTTAAGAAGAGTGTTAAGAAGTCCCTATGTTTGGTTTACTTTGTACATGAGATTCGTATGGGTAAAGATCCAGTGGCCAATACAATGGATTCTTTGTTCACGCTATCGACTGATCGGAAGGCATTTTGTGTCTATCTTTGGGGTCGGGATAACTATGTCCTCACTGTATAATATCTGAGGAAGGTCGCGACATCGACTAAAAAGTCCTCAAATCTATACGATTTTTCGTGGACTTTTATGGAAAATTTTATCTATTATATTTTTATTATAGTATTTTTTATATTTATTCATTATCTTAATTAATAATTATATAAGGCATTGATTTATTTAGGTTTGGATTTTTGAAGTCATTCCTCACGTACGGAAAATATTCAAAGAGTTCGATGAGGAAGTATCTTCTCCAAGACTTTTGCGATGGTTGGCGGCACCCAACAATGTTAAAGTCGAGGCACACGAACTCTTTGATCTACCAAAGGATGAGGTAAGTTTTACAACAACTATTGTCTTCTCACTATGACAGCTATTGTAATTTATTAATAGTTATTGTCTTCTCATATTTTAGTATATTTGTTAAGATAATTTTATTTAATTTGTAGATTGTTTATCTGTGGCTAATCCCGACTAAAAGTGAGAAGAAGATGGACTTTTGGACGAGATTTGTGCCACTTCAGCAAAATGAAGAAGACCCAAGAATTTTGAAGTTTGTGATAGATTTGTCCGGCATAACGGCTATCAAAAGAGATTAGTCTGTGGAAGTTGGTGCTGGGTAGGTGTTGATGCTGTTGTTGGGTCAGGTGTTGGTAATGTTGCTTGGGCAAGTGTAGATGCTGCTGAGATAAGTGTAGTTATTGTTGGGGTAGCTACTTATGAAACTGTTGTTGGGGAAGAAGCAGCTGCTAGTGATAGAGGAGGATTTTCTCCTTTTGGTGGAGGTGATTTTACAACTTCATTCACTGTTGGTAGATCCAGTCATCTGGGTTTTGGACTTCTAAGGTATCTAGTGGTACTTGTGGTTGTGAAATTTACAATGATAGGTTGAATAGGATGATAGAAAAGATAGATTCATTTGAGCGAATCTTGAATATCATGATGTCCAAAAAAGGTGTCATTCCATCATCAAGGGTGGTGTCGCCATATACTCCTATTCATGTGCAAATGAAGCAAAGATAAGTTTCAAAAGCACTCATGAGCACCAGAAAGTGAGAAACAACTGCTAAGGAGGAACAACAAGCAACAGTTGTTAGGGAGGAGCAACAAGCAGCAGCTGCTACAGAGGAGCAGCAACCAACAGATGGTGTAGAGGAGCAGTAACTAGCAGATGGTACGGAGGAGAAACAACTGATGGGATGATGTTGTTTAGTTAAAGTTCAGATGATTTTTATGTAATGTTTGGATAAGAGTTTATTTAATGTTTGGATAATGGTATTGTTAATGTTTGGATGATGGGCATTTTTTGATATTTGGATTATGGATATTTTTAATATTTGGATGATGGGTATTTTGTCATTTTCTAGATTTTTGGGGGATGTTGATGATGGATAGTTATTTTATGAACATATGTATTTTCTTATTTTCTGACTTTTTTTTAATGTTGATGTTGGATATTTTATGTTATAGAAATATCTCTTTTTATAGAAATATCTACTTTAAAATGACTCGGTAAGTCACCTACTTAGTGAGACAGTCTTAGCATTTGCTATGAAAATGACTCAACAAGTCAATATCTTGTTAGGGCTATCCTTATATCTGCTGTGAAAATGACTCAGCAAGTCACCTACTTGCTGGGACATTCTTAACATTTGCTGTGAAATGACTCAGCAAGCCAATATCTTGTTGGGGCTATCCTTATATCTGTTGTGAAAATGACTTAGCAAGTCACCTACTTGCTGGGACAATCTTACCATTTATTTTGAAAATTACTCAGCAAGTCAACATCTTGTTGGGGCTATCATTATATTTATTGTGAAATGACTCAGCAAGTCAATAACTTGTTGGGATAGTCTTAACATTTGTTGTGAATATGTCTAAGCAAGTCAGCATCTTACTGGGACAATCATACCATTTGTTGTAAATTTACTCAGGTAGTTAGCTTATATTGAATAATTGCTTATGTAAATGTCATATCTAGTCACAAATTGAGTTGTGTTAGTCCAATTTCATATGAAAAGCTAGATTCAGTAGTGAACTTATACATTGAGGTGGTATTAAACAAGTAATACATAATATATTGAGTAATTGCATATGTAAGTGATGGTGATTAAGTAAATTGATTATTTGTTGGTTGTGTCAATATATTTTATAATATATGAGGTGAAGTTAGTCCAATGTCGGATTAAATGCTAGAATCAGTAATGATCTTATACATTGAGATAGTAATTACACAAGTAATAGAATCATAGTTGTACATCATACTTATTTTAGTTGATTTTTTCATTAATTAGTTCATTTGACCATGGTTATGGATGAATATAGTGATTTTAGTCCAATTCAACACTTGAAATATGTCGATGGTAAAGATTTTGCTTGAATTTATTATAGCAAGTTGGCTAGTTGTTGAACTAGTTATAGCAATTGCTGTAAAATATCTCAGCAAATTATACAGTTGTTGAATTTTTGTTAGCAATTGCTGTAAATTTTGTAGCATTTGTTGAACTCTTCTATACCAAGGTAGTTAGTTATTATAACAAGTTGACTATACGTTGATGGTATCAATCATATCTAGTGATAAACTAAGTTGTGTTAGTCCAATTTCACATTAAAAGCTATATTTAGTAGTAATCTTATACATTAAGGTGGTAATTAGACAAGTAATATACAATTTATTGAGTAATTCCATATGTAAGTGATGGTGATTAAGTAAATTGATTATTAGTTGATTGTGTCAATACATTTTATAAAATAGGAGGTGGAGTTAGTCTAATGTCAGATTAAATGTTAGAATTAGTAATGATATTATACATTGAGATAATATTTACACAAGTATTAGGATCATAGTTGTAGATCATACATATTTTAATTAATTTTTTTCATTAATTAGTTCATTTGATCATGGTTATTGATCATGATTATGAATGCATATAGTCATTTTAGTCCAATTCAACACTAGAAATAAGTTGATGGTAAAGATTTTGTTTGAATTTATTATAGCAATTTGGCTAGTTGTTAAACTAGTTGTAGCAATTACTGTAAAATATCTCAGCAAGTTATACAGTTATTAAATTATTTTAGCAATTATTATAAATTTTGTAGCATTTGTTGTAAAGACAGTAGAGAATGTTGTAAGGTCAATAACAATTGCTCTAAAATTTGTAGCAATTGTTAGAAAATTCTGCAGCAATTATTATAGATGGTATAGCTATTCTTATAAATTGTGTAGCATTTTCTATGAAGTCTGTAACAATTGTTGAAAGGCCTTGTTGTAAATGAAGTAACAATTGTTGTAAACTGTTGATAGCTTAAAATACAATTTGTTAATACCTGGAGCATTTGATAAAAAATGTATTCAAATAACAATAATACTGATAATATTAAATAACAACAAATATTAATTGTACAAATTATATTTTGGATAAAATTAATATGCAAAATGTAACAAGTTCACAAACACCAAATAAAAGTGAGTGTTCTTATGAAATATTTCGCTCCGAGCAAGTAGTTCTATTGTGCCCAACCCTTTTGTATTTGAAACATTTGTTCTTTTTGCTTGAAAATAATTTTATGATACTTAACCACCTCTTCTTTGCCTTTCTTTCCACCTTTCCCGGCACAACTTATGGAGGAAGTATTTTCCTTTATAAAATCTCTGTAGGAACTTCCCAAAATTTTGTGTACGACATGGATTTAATTTCTTCCATGTATGCAAAAATGTATGTCTCTACCTTATAATATTGAGAAGAATACTCATAAATACGTCTTCCATAATCTTCACCATCTTGACACCAGAGCACCGTCAACGCATGCGAACAAGATATTTTATCAAGATCAAAGACTCTACAAGTACAAGATTTGCAATAAAGATCAACTGTTGCCACTGCATCATGACCAGAGCCAACATATCTATAATTGGCAATTTGATGAACCAATAGCTTGTTCCCTAAATTAATATTTTTTGCAATAACCTTCTCTATCGAAGGGGCAAAGATGATTGAGGCATTGATGAACATCATTCGTCTTTGGTGAAATTTTTCACCGAACATCTTGTTTATTTCATCAAATAGAGATAAAATGAGAAATTCTCTTTCAATAACAAAAAGTGCATTAATCGACTCAACGATGTTTGATGTCATAACACTAAACCTGTAAATGTTGCAGTAGATATTATAGAAATTAATAATTAATATTTTTAAAAATAGAAATTACTGCAACAGATATAAAAGATGTTGTAGCAGATGCAATAGTTACTATGACAAAAGCATCAACTTCAGCAGCAGTTACTGGAACAAATGCAGCAAAACATATCCTGCTCCATCTGTTAAATTCAATTTGTTCAAGATGTGTGGAAATCCCTGGAACCATATCTCTATTTTGATTGAAGTGGTCATTAAACTCACTTACGTTGTATGTTTGTGCGGCTTTGTAAAAGTGATAGATGATTCTTTCATTGTGAAAATTGATTCAAATATTTTCACCAAGGTGCCACATGCAACAACCATAATGAGAAGAAGGGTAGACAATTGAAATCATTTTTTATGTTTGGATGTCGATCCGATACCATCTACAAAACTGCTCATTTGCTAAAAAGTATTGATATGAGGCATCAAACTCGGAGTCGACAACATAAAATGCAATCGAAAAAAATATGTTTCTCAGCATCCTATGCAACAACAGACAACATAATTCTACCATACTTGCCTATTAAAAATATTCCATCGACGACTATGACTTTTCTCATATGCCTAAAATCAAGAATCCAAGCTCCTATGGCCACAAAAAAAATACTTAAACTTATCATTTTCATCGAGCTCCAATGCTATTTTGGTCCCCCAGATTTACAGTGCTAAGCATATAAATACGCGTCAAGCACTACATATCCATGCTCGTGTGTTCCCCTTATCAAGGATTTTGCAATTTCACTTCCCTTCCAAAGTTTTCAATAACAGACATTGCATCCCAACTCAAGACGAAGTGATGTTCTCATATCTCTTGTGGATGATCCTTTACCCTCGAGAACCTTATCTTTGAAGTATGCAGCGATTACTTTGGCCATAACATGTGGATCATGGCTCGTCAGATATTGAGAACCACAGGTGTGAAACTTTTCATACTTTCTAATGTAAAATCTGTCACAACTTTTAAGCTTTACAACTCTCAGCCACCACTTGTACTGAGCATGTACACACTTGACACAATATAAAAGATGCGAGTTTATCACCTTTTTTACTCTAAATTCCTTCTTCAAACAAGCCATTTTTAACGCAATATCTAAATTTTGTTTATTCTTAAATGTCATACCATTATAAAAATCTGTTTCATCATCTTGAACATGATTCGACTGTGTTGATTGTGTATTTGTTGTTTTGTTGCTAGCAACTTCTGGAGTTGGCATCAGCTCACCTCCACTTGCTCTATATGAAATATATGTATCCATCTCATCACATTCAACATTTGTTGATTTTGAGATGTATTTTTGTTCTCTACCAACCTTTCAACCATATATACCTGTAGACTGGGTCTTCCTTCATCTTTCAAATAAATCCATAAACTCACTTGATTTTTTATTTTAAATGGAGCTACTCTTTATTTTTCGCCACAAGAATGCATGTAAGTGATGGCAATATCTTTCGGATCACAATTTAATTCATAACTGTCAATAATTTTATTCGCAAAACCCTCATACGCGATGTCTCAAATCACAATCATCGTTATCGTCTCGATCATTTCTTTTCCTTTTCAACATAAAATAAAATGATTGTTGGACTCAACTCATTCGCCATGACAAACACCTCCTAATATTATTTTGTCTCCTATTGATGATGTTGAAGGTATCTAAATAAATTATAATTTAAAGCACAGCATGAGAAAATTGGTTAGAAATATAATAACTGTTGTGTTTAATTCAACAACTACTTCATCAGTTGAAACACCAGATGGAACAAGTACGACAGTACATTCAGTAGTAACTGAAAACTACTGTATGAAGTGGTGAGCCAGTTGCTACAAGAATATTTCGACTATCATTATATCTTTCAACAACTGCTGCATCTATTTCAACACCTGCTAAAACGTTGTTGAAAATAGTTAAGTAGTGAAGAATTGCAATTATGGCGGAAACAATAAAAAAAACTACAAAACTCAAATAAACAATATCACATTCACTTTTATCAGTCATAATAATGATTAAAAGTTACCTTTCAAGTAATTTCCAAAGTTATACGAATAAATACCCCAAAAATTAATTTTTTTCCTTCCAGACCCAAAATAGGTCAATTAGGTATTTTATTTTAGTTGGTTGAAGTGTACAAAGAAAAAATTGAGGACTTATTTGAAAATTGTCAAATATTGTTAACTCTTAATTATAAACTTGTCACCTACACCTAATTCTTAAAACTTGAGTCACTTTTTTTTTTAATTTTGAAATATTTTTGTCACCCTTAATTCAATAGCCCACATTTTCACTTTAAATACCTATGTTATTTGCAATTTTATTATATATTGTTCACATTAAAATTATTTTATATATAATTATCTTAGAAAATTTTCATTTATTTAGAGTTTATATTCTTTAATAGGTTTAAATATCTTTAGAAAAATAGATTTAAATATTTTTAGAAAATTCTTATTTAGGTATTTTATTTTAGTTGGTTGAAGAGTACAAAGAAAAACTTGAGGACTTATTTGAAAATTGTCAAATATTGTTAACTTTTAATTATAAACTTGTCACCTACATCTAATTCTTCAAACTTGAGTCACTTTTTTTTAATTTTGAAATATTTTTGTAACCCTTAATTCAATAGCCGACACTTTCACTTTAAATACCTATATTATATGCAATTTTATTATATATCATTTCATTTTTATTTTTTGTTTAAGTTTTATTTCATTTTTCACATTAAAATTATTTTATATATAATTATCTTAGAAAATTTTCATTTATTTAGAGTTTATATTCTATATAAATTTCTTGGGATATTGTTATCACGGTCCAAAATTCAGGTGTGATGACACTCACCTAATCCACCAAGGCAAGTCAGCCCGAAATCTTAAACAACTCAACATAATAATTAAAAGCGGAAGATAAACAATCTAATAAGATAGATAAGCAAAAGAAATCAAAACTACAATCATCCCAAAACTTGTGTCACATGTACAATCCTCTAAATATAGAATACTCAATAAAATATAATTTTTCAATGTCTAGTTCTCAAATAAAACAAAAACATAAAATGGAATCCTCGAAGGTTTGTTGAAGATGTAAGCAACTATCTCACGAATGATCCAGAAGCTTGATCCTATAATTAAGAATATCTAGCAGGAGGGACTGGGCTCACAACCTACAAAAAAAATGTAGCAAAGGGGTGAGCACCAAACAACAAGGCACTCAACAATTGGAACTAACCTAAAGTAAAACAATGAAGAACATGAATACTCCTTAACACCCAACCAAATACCGCCAAACAACACACCAGCACTCAAAAGAGTCCCAACACAATATAGTATACAAGTCACAAAAATATAGAAATACTTATCAAATGGCATCATATCTCAATATATCCAACTGATACTCACGTCAAATAATACAATAGATATACAATCTAATAGATAATAAAGTTAATAATATCAAGACATGAATGATATGAGATGAAGCAGATGCCATGAAATATAAGTAAAGCGATGCAATGGCAAGTAATCGTGATACATGTCAGTGCTATGATAAAAATTCACTGATAAACTCAAACTGAAACCCATGGGGGTCGCACAAGGACCACGTATCTCTGAATATTGCTACCAATCACCTCAGCTAATGCTCACCCGATCGAAAATGACCTCGACCACAAACTAATCAACTGGCATATTACCTCGGCTCGCCAGCAGAAACCATGGCTAAACATTGACCGGTAGAGACCTCGACCACCAATCCACATATTATCTTACTCGTCCTTTGGTCGTAGCCATCACAAGCACCAATGCGCAAATAATAGGAATGTAATGTGCATGATCTCAATTATACCACGGTATAAATATCATGATGGACTCAATATTATCATAGCATCAATATCACCAATGTCTCAATATCTCAATATCATTATCAGATGATTCACAAAATCACATATATTACAATTCACAATTAATTTACAATCAAGATATTACCATACGAACAATTACTCAATCTGAAATCCCATGATTAAGGCTTATGATGATATAATTCTACCCCAAAGTACTCAATTTCATACACATAGGAGCATACAAGGTTTATTCATACTTAACAAAAGGTTAAAAGTCCACTTACCTTAGTTAAAGTCTTGAATCAAGTCAAATTCAAAGCTTTCCCTTTACTACAATACTCTAAATCATCAAAAATCTATTCAAATATAGCATCACAATTACGTTACGAATCTAATGACACTAAAATCAATCAATTCAAATGAAAAGGGTCAAATAATAAAAAATTCCATGCCAGAAAAATTAACTAAAATCTTAAAATTAATACATGAAAATGTTCCCCAAATAATAAGGAGTTCAACAGTGAAAACTATTTCAAAAATGAAGTTAAAATGAGATAGAAATCATCAATTAGTATTAGGAATCAAAGTCCTAAAAATTTTCAAATTCTCCAATTAAAATCCCAAAATTATAAGTTAAAAACACAATTTAATCAATAGAAATCAATGAAATATATTAGAAAATAGTTACCCCGTCGATTTGCCTTGAAAAACCTTGAAGAATTTCTTGAAAACGAATCTTGAGATATTAAAAATGGTGAAAAGTTTTTAAAATCCATCATTTAAAGTCATCACTATTTCAAGTAAAATATACACTCTGCCAACGCAAATAAGGATCCGCAAACGCGCAGTATTAATTCTTTCAAGACTTCATGGATGCGGGGACTCGATCCACAAACCCAGAGGACACTCTCACAATGCTGCATGAACGCGGAGAGAGGCTCCGCGAATGTGGAGGTCACTTTGGCTAGACCTCTGTGAACGCGGGCTCACTCCCACGAACGCATAGTACAAAGTGGTTGGCACTAGCTGACAGCTTCCACCTACAACACACAACACAAAAATACATCAAAAAGACCCTTAGGATTCATTCAGAACCCTGCGAACACAAACCAAACATGGAATTATACTAAAAACAACATTCTGGACTCAATGAAACCGTCAGAATTCGAATTTGGGGCCTCTTTGGCCCGGAACCTGAGAAAGATCATTTAAACTAGTTTAGGACTCAAATACTCAAAATATTTTTGGAAGCTCTAAAAATTACATCGAAGCCATTTATAGCGTTAGTTTTACCATCCAGAACCATTTGAACGGACGAAATTTTGATTTGAGCTCCCACACTCTAAATGTTGACCAAAGTCAAATTTAATATTCAAAGTCAACTGAAAAATGTAACATTTTGTCCAAAATCCTCTTTTTAACTCCAAATTCAATTCTGCAAGTTCTTCTATACTAGATTCGACATTCTGAAGCTGATGGAATCGATAGAATTAAATTTTGACACTGAAAACTCAAAACGATCACAAACTCAAAATTTTTAACTTTAAGCCTTTAAAAACTCTTTCTTTAATAAAACTCCAACTTTTTACAAGATTTTCAAAATACAACTTTTAAGCTTAACCAAAAATGATCAATTGCAACTTTCAGGAAGGGCAAAATAGAAATTTTGTCAAGAATTCGAAAAGTGTCCTTCAAGGTCATTACATCATCCATTACTAAAAATAATATTCGTCCTCAAAATGAGGTAAGGAACATACCTGAAGGCTAAAAAAATTGGGGGTATCGGACACACATATCAATATTCATCTCCCAAGTAGCCTCACTCTCTGGTTGGAGGCTCCACTGGACCTTTACTAAAGAAATATCTTTAGTCCTCAACTTCCTCACCTATCTATCCAAAATGGCCACTAGTTGCTCCTCATAAGTCAAATCTGGGTTCAACTCAACTAAATCCAAAGAAATCACATGAGACTCGTCTGGAATGTAATGCCGCAACACAGAAACATGAAACACAAGATGGACTGAAGATAAGTTAGGTATCAAGGCAAGACTATAAGTCACCTCTCCCACTCTATCTAGAATCTTAAAAGGAAGAATAAATCTCGAACTGAGTTTGCCCTTCTTCCCGAATCTCATGACACCCTTCAAGGGTGAGACCTTTAACCATACCATGTCACTAACCATGAACTCCAAAGGTCTAACTCGTCTGTCAGCATAGTTCTTTTGGCAACTCTGGGCTATTACCAATCTACTCTGAATCAACCTCACCCGCTCTAGATCATCCCTCAACATATCTACACCCATGATGTAATGCTCTCCAAAAGTGGAATGTAAACAGTGAGCCATGATCTAATACAATAGACACTAAAACTTTGTGAAATCTCACAATCTAACTGATGTAGAGCTGAGCTAACTTCTTGGCTATGAACGTTACCTTGACTAAAATGAAGTAGACAGACTTGACCAGTCGACCCACCACTACCCAAATGGAATCAAAACCATCAACTGTAGGAGGTAAGCCAACTACGAAGTCCATGACAATGCGCTCCCACATCCACTTAGGAATGGGCATCCTCTGGAGCTCTCCTCCCAGCATCAAATGCTCCCACTTGACCTACTGACATGTCAAGCACTTGGCTACAAACTCTGATATATCTCTCTTCATGCCACACCAACAGTAATGCTAACTCAAATCATGATACATCTTAATTCTCCTTGGGTGAATGAGATATCTAGCACAATGAGCCACTTATAGTATCAATCTGATCAAATCACCTAGCTTAGGCGCACAAATTCTGCCCCGACCCTCAATACACCCTCATAATCAAGCTTGGCTTCCATTGCCTCCCTCTAACCACCTTGTCACAAATCTGACATAGCTTCTTATCCTCAAACTATTGGATCCTAATGTGATCCATCAACGAGGAACGAGACTTTAAGCAAGAAAGTATACCGTCATCTTCAGAAAGATGCATTCTCATCAACCCATTAGCTAATCTCTGAACATCTCTAGCCAAGGGTCGCTCCTCCATCTAAATAGTTATAGGACTTTCCATAATAAAAACATTTCTACTCAAAGTATCTACTACCACATTGGCCTTTCCCTGATGGTACAATATAATCACATCATAATCCTTTAGAATTTCAATCCACCTTTTCTGTCTCAAGTTCATATTGTTTTGGTCGAATATGTATTTTAGGCTATGATGATCTGTGAAGATATCACAGTGAACTCCATAAAGATAGTGCCTCCACAACTTCAACATAAACACAACAACTACCAACACTAAGTCATGAGTAGGATAGATCATTCTCAAAAGTCTTCAACTATCTAGAGGCATAAGTTATTACCTTTCCCTTTTGCATCAAGGCTCCACCCAAACCAACCTCGGAAGCATCACAATACACTATGAACTCAACACCATCCTTTGGCAAAGTCAATATAGGGGCGGTGGTCAATAGTAACTTGAGCTTTTGAAAGCTCTCCTCACACTCATTTGACCAATGGAATGGAGCATTCTTCTGAGTGATCCTGGTCAATGGAGTTGCTATAGAAGAAATATCTTGAAGAAATCACCTGTAATAACCATCTAGTCCTATAAAACTATGAATCTCAATGGTTGAAGTAGGTTTAGTCCAACACTGAACCATCTAAATCTTTGTTTGATCAACCCAAATACCCTCTCTAGACACAATATGACCCAGAAATGTCACTGAACTCAATCAAAACTTACACTTGGAAAACTTGGCATACAACCTCTCCTCTTTAAGTCACTGAAGTACAATCCTTAACTACTGCTCATGATCCACTTTGGTCTTGGAGTAGACCAATGTATCATCAATAAAGACAATAACAAACAAATTCAAATATGGTCTGAATACACCATTTATAAGCTCCATAAATGCAGTTGGGGCATTAGTCAGCTTAAATAACGTAACAAGGAACTCATAGTGTCTATATCTCGTCTGGAAAGTTATCTTAGGAATCAAAAGCCTTGATGCTCAGTGGGTGACATACAAATCTCAAGTCAATCTTAGAAAACATAGTTTCACCCTAAAGTTGGTCAAATAGATCATCAATTCTGAGGAGAGGGTACCTTTTCTTGATTGTCACTTTGTTCAGCTATATATAGTCAATACACATTCTCATAGACCCATCCTTCTTCTTCACGAACAAGATAGGAGCACCCCGAGGAGATACACTAGGGCGTATAAACCCCTTACTCAAGAGATATTGGAGCTGCTTCTTTATCTCCTTCAACTATTCAAAGTCATATGGTAGGGAGAAATAGAAATAAACTTAGTGCTCGGCTCAAGATCAATAGTAAATCAATATTCCTATTAGGAGGCTCTCTTGAAAGGTCTAAATAAAACACATCTATAAACTCTCGAACAACAGGAATAGACTACATCAGTAGTAGTTGAACACCGGTATCACAAATGAAGGCCAGATAAGCAAGAAAACCTCGATCCACTAAGTTCCTTGGCTAAATATATGATATAAATTTGTTGGTATAGGATTCACTCGAACCTCACCATACAATACCCGATCTACCTAGAATGGCCAAAGTCATAGTCTTTGAATAACAATCAAGAATAACCTGAGGTGGGGAGAGCCCACCTAAAGTTCAAACTTAAGAGTCTAGTTATAAACATGTATATCCATACTTCTTATATACTCTACTAACTCTAAACTATTAGATTAAGTCAAGGAATGTTAAACCACTAAATCTCAAGATAAGAAATCAACTTTTACCTCACAATCTATCTAAGTATAGTCTATCATTGCACTCTCTTTCATAAGCTAAGTAGTATATGTCTTATCCATTATACCTCCTTACCTAGCTAAGTTCATAACTCTATAAATCTCATGTGACTCTTCTTTCAAAATCATTAGCATAGTTTATATCTACCACCTTATGCCCTCTGTTATTCTATTCAACATCTATACTTAATCTTTACTAACACAATGGCATGTCAACATCAACTCCTTTCTTATACGAGTGTACTCCATCTCATACTAACTAACAACTCTTTCTCTACCTTCTATCATGAAAGCTAGAAGATACTTACTACTTTTTAACCAAAACTCAGAAGGGACTTGACTTATTATCCCATTTCTTAACTTATCACCACATGACTCTTAGCTACTAACTTCAATCGGTCATTATTCCCACTCTTTATGATTTCTACATTTTTCTAGCTCTAGAATCACTCTACCACTTATGGTTTACAAAATTCTTCAATCATTTTCTTTAGAAAGAAGGGATACCACTAAGTGTTTATAAGCATAACTTAACTATCCTCTCAAGGATAACATCTAAAGAATGATTCAGAGAACAGAGTCAGGAAGTACATCATATCTTGCTCTAGCTCAAACTTATGATTCAATGAATAAGAGTGCAATATTTTATATTGATAAACTTAAGCACGCTAGTTGGCTCCTCTTAAGTCTAGTGCAATCTCTTTACTTTTTGAATACTTTATCTGAAGGTAACTCATTAATAAGGATTTGGAATTTTTTGTTCCAGTCATCTAAAGTATGAGAGGTAGTCGAATGAATTTTGGCAAACTCACGAATTTAGACCAGTTTCTTAGAAAGAAACTCTATTGCACGATCTAGAGTGTGAAAAAAGAAAACTTTTCTTAGATGTCAATAGTGCCTTATTTATAGAAGTGGGATCCTCAAAATCATAAAAAAGATCCTACAGACACATCTTCATAGACACCTAAGGCACTAGAACTTTTTGCTCTAATACAAAGTTTGTCACGCCCCGAGCCTACACCCTGGACGTGGCCGACATTCAAATACCATTGTTAGTCCTCAAGTGAACCCTTGGTGTGGTTGATACACTCAACTGAAAAATTTAACATGCATGCAAAGCTTTATAAGGTAAACCTTTATACAATTACTAAAACTCAAAGAATCTCAATCATACTTTGTACAAAATCTGAAAATATCTTTTAATACAAATACTAATAATGTTTATAATATTTGAATGAATAGACTAGACTGACTCTCTAACTTTCTCCATGAAGCCTCTACTATATTAAATATAGGTGCCGCAACAAGACCCATAACTACCTTACTATAAAATAAAATAAATAATTTGGACTAACTAGAATCCTCTGAAAGCGAAGAGGTCTCACCAACGGCTGCTGAAACGTTGTTTTACTAAATGTCTGCTATAATGGGTACCTGAATCTGAATTATAAAATGATGTAGCGTCAAAGGGCATTAGTACGTGGAATGTACGATATGTAAAATGGTCAAAACAGAAAACTCATAATACACTGTTCAATAGGCTTAATGTAGAAACTAACTCAATAACATAAGCAATACAAAATAAGTAAAATATTTTGTTTAATGTAAAAATATAAAACTCAGTCTGTATCTGAAAATAATATATACTTTAGCTTGGGGAGTTTCTTTAATCAACAACCATCACTATGAGAATCGTGATAATACAATGTCTTGTCTACATTGCTAAAGTCATCCAATACCTTGCCAGGATAAGGAACAAAACTTAACTAATAGATCCATCTAAATTGGGTCGTCTTATTGGCATATGAGGAGTTGTACATTTGGTGCAATCCTATCCTACGCTGGCTACGTAGTTTATGGAGTTAGAGCTATCTGAAATCGTACCCACATGTCTACTCAATACTACTTCCAAAACATGCACTATGCTCAATAACTGTAAAAATATCCCACTTTAGGGAAAAACTAAAAATCAGGGAGCCTTTGCTCAACATCTTTAAACTAACTTTTCTTTCTCAAAGCTGATAATGTTTTCTCATAACTAGTAATGCTCTCTTTAAAGAAAGAAAGTAGTCATGCTCTTTACTGATAAAATAATGCATTTGAAATTATCAAGTTCCATCAAACTCTTAAATTTATGCATGATGAGTAGTAATGCAAATATCTTAACTAACTGGACTGCTCTTTCAAAATTGATAGGGTATGCTCAAAAGATAATTTAGTAAATAGGCTACTTGTATAACTCATATTGAGGTACTTCTTTAAATCAACTCATACTTTGGATTGAATAACTTTTCATAAATTTTATAGAGTCATAAATATGTAAACATAATGTCTTGACATTCAAAGCTTAACTTGACAATAGAATAACAGTCAAATATGAGGAACAATAATTCTCAAACCAGCTAGGGTTCTTGTAACTATAGTAACACTTCAAAATTTTAAAGGGAAGTACTCAATAATGAAGTTCTTGATATAGCAATAACAATAAAATAATAAGAATTTCACAATAAGGTTCTAGAATTTTTCTATAAGATCATAGAAATACAATTGACTTGACTTTTTACTAGAATTCTTGATAATAAATATAGATTATACACAAAAATAGAATTTTAGGTGACCTTACATACCTGAAATGAAAATTGAAAATTCAAACAACGAAGATTAAGCTTGAATTTGTTAAACCTTAGTGTCCTCTTTTCTCCTTAGTCATAGTTCTTAAGAT
Source organism: Solanum aculeatissimum (assembly GCA_038996855.1). Classification (NCBI taxonomy): domain Eukaryota; kingdom Viridiplantae; phylum Streptophyta; class Magnoliopsida; order Solanales; family Solanaceae; genus Solanum; species Solanum aculeatissimum. The sequence continues at coordinate 2,611 of JBCEWC010007691.1, read as the reverse complement.
GAATTAACATAAAATAATTGAAAATTCACGCTTAGAAATTAATATAGAGTTGAAAATGGCTTCAAAATGATAGTGTTTTAGTCTAGGATGAGTGAAAAAAAGACTAGAATGTCCTTACTTTTAAAACTAAACATCAACCGTGATGGAGCAAGTCTGCGACGCAGACTTGTTCCATTTCAGTTTATTTTTTGACAGAAAACTTAAAATGCATTAAGAATATATTTTTCTATAGAATAACACAAAAATCACATTCATTGATTTGTTTTACGTGTATTTTATGTAAATCACACTTGTCCAGTACGTTTTATGAATAAAACTCAAAAATGAACTATGACGAACCAGGTTCGCGATGTGTACCTGTCTCGTACTCTTCTAGTTGTGCAATTTTGCTCCGAAAAAGTCATCTTTTGATTTGATTGGCCTAAAATTCAATCAAGACCAATTTCCCATATGATTTTTTTTTGTCCTAGTCGATATTTTGACCTCGAAATTGCCAAAAATTCTTAGGATGATACGTTATGCGAATAATCTTTTGTCTAGGGTATTTTGATAATTTCTAGGGTGTTACAAAAGGCCAATCTTGTATTTGAAAAATGTATAATCGTGATATAAAATTATCAACTCAAGCTTTTTTGAGAATTTAGAATTTCTAATTATGAAATCAACTCACATGTACAAATACTGATTTCACTGATGATTTCAAATCTTAAATCATAAAATTAAATTGTATGTCTAAGAAACCTATTTAAAATATACTTTGTTTGTTCACTATTAGATGTCAAGTTTTGACTTAGCACACCTATTAAGAAAATAATGACTAGTATAGTGAGTTTACAATTTTACCCTTATTTATTGATAAGAGTATTCATTAAAGTCATAATTAAAATTTCAATACATTTAGTACTATCAATACAATAGAAAGTAGAAGTATTTCTTTGTTTAATAAAAAATCTGTTATTTAGTTGAATTTAAAGTAAAATAAAAAATAGAAAAAAAATGTAGCCACTTTTTCTTTAGTTGTGTTCAAGTAAAACATTTTGGAGGGAAATGCTGTAAACTTTTACTTCAACATTTGAAATATAATTTTTTGTAACAATTAAAAGCTTTCCACCATAATATTTTAGTATAAAAATCCTTACGATCCAATGAAATAAGAAATCAAACAATTTTGAATACAAAATGGAATCAGTCTTAGAGTATAAAAATTGTCCAACTTTTTTCATAGTAACTTAGTAATTAAAATACTCCTTTGGAGTAAGTTAAGGGGTTATGTCACCTATAAATTGTCTAAGTACTTTAAGGATGAGTTAATCATTGAAGAATTTCAAGAAGCACTATATTTTTCAAAAACATTAACTTTGTAAGTAAATTGAGGGTAACATAAGGAAAAAAAAGAGGAAATTTTAGAAAAGACAAACTATAGGCCTGATTTATTGCTCCTTGAGTATAGTTTCAATAATTACAAAGAATAGCTATATTTTAGTTTGTTATTGAATGTATAATTGTATGTTTCCTTTAATCTACATATATACATACAAATTGAAATATAATTAAAGGAGTTAAATACGGAATTACTATTTTTTATGGTAAATTATCATAATTCACTCCTTAAAATAAGTAGATTTAAAATAGAGCAAATTGAATATGAAACTTTTTTATTTTGCATAATTAAAATTCAAAATACAAATTTTATCACATATCTGAGTGAAAATTCTCATCTGAGAAAAAAAAAAGAGGTCAAATTGTATTCTTTTTTATCTCAACATTTAATTTGCTATTGAATGTATAATTGTATTTTTTCATTAATCTGCATACATACATACAAATTGAAATATAATTAAAGAAATTAAATACGAAATTACTATTTTTATTTTATGGTAAATTATCTTAATTCACTTTTTAAATAAGACAGATTCAAAATGGAGTCTATATTGAGTACGAAACTTTTTTTGTTGCATAATTAAAATTCAAAATATAAGTTTTATCGCATATTTGAGTGAAAATTCTCATCCGAGAAAAAAAAAGAGGTCAAATCATGTTGTATTTTTTTTACCTCAACATAATATACATATATAAAAATATAATTATTTTTCAGTGTGAATTCAAAATACAATTGAAATATATAGAAGTTCAAGAAGTAAAAATGAATTCGAAAAAAAATGTTGTTACTGTATTCATTTAATAATCTGAATACAAAGATACAAAAATTTATTTATGTATTTGTTTAACCATTTGAATGTAAAAATACAAATGAATGCATCCAGAATATTCACTAATGATGAACATATTTGATATAAATAGTATAATATATAATAATATAAAGAATACATATACAATTGAAAAACAAATAAGTTTTAAAATGTGAAATGTATCGAAAAATGTTGTTGTATTCAGTTAAAAATTTGAATACAAAAATACCAAAATTAGTTGGTGAAACATTTTAATATAACAAATTATATGAATACAAAGTATAAATACTAGTTCTTAAATTTGTCCACATTTTTCATTTAGACACCTCAACTAAGACTAGTTCTTATTGAACACCTAAACTTTTCAAAACATGTACCTATTAAGCACAAAATGCTGATTTGGCAAAAAATGTGTAATGCAC
>JBCEWC010007690.1:0-21066 GCA_038996855.1 Solanum aculeatissimum | reverse complement strand
AATATTATATAATATAATATAATATAATATAATATAATATAATATAATATATATATATATATATATATTAACAAATAATAGTTAAAATTATTTAGCATTACTAGTCATTCTCATTGATAGTTTCGTTCAAATTAAAATCATATTGATCGGTAAGAATATTTTGATAATGCGACATATTAGGAAAATCACTAAATTGAGTTATGGAAAATCTATCAGGATTATTATGATTTTCTAATTGAGAAGGAACATCAATACATTAAGGAAAACGTTGTTGACTAGTCCTAAGCTCCTTCTTGACATAGATTTCAAGCACAGTTAGCTTGATTTGATCTATGTAATTGGTTGGAGTCTTTAAAAGTCGGTCAACGATTCGTCATTATAGATAATTCATTTTTCAAATTTTACTTGTTCTTGTGATAAAAATAAAGTCGAATATTTTTCAACTAAAATCATATTATAATCGGTACTATTCACACTCATTCTTCTATAAATTGATGAAAGAATTTTTTGATATCGGACATTAAGTGGATACTTAGCATTGTGTTTGGGAGGACAACTATAATGAATAGTATTTCCGTCATGTATAATTTCATCATCCCAATAAATTGAAACTCTAACTTTTGATTCAAAAGACATTATTTGTGATTGAAATTTAAAAAAAAAAACAGAGGATTATAATTTTTATAGATGTTGAAGATGTCGTGTTTGAGCATCTTTAAATAGAGGTAGGGGATAAAACAAAATATAAAATAAATAATGTTAGTTTTATCCATTTTTATGATACGTCAAATCAATATTACTGTAAGACAAAGATTGCATAAATTGAACTTTATAAAGTATAACGTTTTTTTACACTATACAAAGTGTAAGATTATTTTACACTTTATAAAATATATATTTTTTTCTATTTTACAGCAAAATCTGACGTTACCCTAATTATTATCTGCCGTTTGAAAAATTATACAAAACGTAAATCTTTTTTTCACTAAATTTATTTTAATTACATTTTAAAATCATAACTTATTTGTGTCAATTTAATTTCTTTGTGATTTAAATAAGTTATGATTCTCAAAAGTGTGCCTCTACTATGTTGAAAAAAGTAAATCTAATAAAGCTTCTATAGCTCCATTTTTTTTTTTTAATTCACAAAGGTAAATTTTATTTTAGCACTATTATGAACTTTTTTATTAATTAAAATAAAATATAAGTATTAATGAACTGTGTATGCCTCGAATTTATGATGTTTTTCTTTTATTTTTTAATTAATTAACGACATAATGTGATTCTAAATCTTGATAAAAGATTTATTTTCTTTGTCTATTTTTATATTATAATTATAATATAAGTAAAATTGTTTTAATTATATGGTATAGGTGATAAGTTATAAGAAAAACTCTTATATGGCTTATTATTTCTATTAATCTGCTCTCTTTTTTTCTTGCTCAGGTCATCAATAATTTATTCATTTAATTATAAAGATGACTTATGAGGTAAGAAGAAAAATAATAAGTAAATAATAGCTTATATCATGCATTATCAATTTTTATCTCTAGCTTCAATTCATTTGAACACCAAATATTAAAGAATAAGATTGATATGCATCTAGTGGCTCAATGGTCAACAAATCAATAATACAATTGATAAGTTTTTAAGTTTAATTTTTAGGGGAGAAAAAATATTAGATGATTTTTTCATAATATTTTAATTTTGGTGGATAAAATTATATAATATTTATTATTGGTGAAAAATAATAAAATATCTGGTAAAAATAGTTAAAATGTGTGCACAAGTTAATTTGAACATCACAATTATAGAAAAAGAAAAAGAAGATACTTTTATAATACATATTAAATTTTATGATTAAATATACTTTGAAATTTTAATTCAAATTGACCTAAATTTAATTTCTCAAAATATCTGAAAATCTATGACCAAACGCTATGTTAATTAAGTCATGTTCACATACTCTCTCCGTACTAATTTATTTGTCATGTTAAGATTTGACACAACCCTTAAGAAAAGATTAATTAGGAGTGTTGTTTGACTAATATACCCCTTGTAAATAATTAAACTTTTATCTAAATATATGTCTCTTAATTCTAGAGTAATTAATGTTAAAGATAAAGTTGGAAAAAAATAATTAATTCTCTCTTGATTATCCAAATTGATAATTATTTTTAGTATATATGACAAATAAATTGGGACGAAGAGAGTATAATTGTATAATTTGAACTAATTGCATTTGGAGTTAAATCTCTTCTAACCAATTGATTCAAACTCGACTGCAAGCACCAAAATTGATTAGGCTAGATTGAGTTCAATCCAATTGAATGTATATAATTTGATTAAGCTTGATTAATATTCAGACTTATCTCTATGACGTTTAATAGAGTTTTAATTGAGATTTTACGATTTAATTTGATATTTATAATTAGTGACAAAAACATTTTTGATAAGGATCCATTTGCTATAAAATTTATTCATTTTTTTTGTCATTGAAAAATATCTTATAGTCTGTTTTCCAATTCTATTTTCATAATTTCAAATAAAATGTTATTTAGCTCCTGTATAATATGGGACAAAAAAATTGTCCCTTATTGAGCAGTTTAGAGATTGCAATATTGTTTTTCCGCAACGCAATTGCAAGTTTACATTTTCGGCACGTATGGGACACGTAGATCCCCTCTCTGAGCAGCAAAATGAAGCACCGTTGCCGCAGCTTCCATAGCTACGCCTGAATTCAGAGGCATATTATCAAACATCTTATATGCACCGGACATACATCGCTGGCAAAGGTTATATGAGCACTCAAAATTGCCATGAGGAGTATCATTTCATGCCTTAAACGACGGAGTCCTGCAGTGCTGTCCCCAAGTAATTTGCCGTTTTTATTAATAGTAGCTGGGTAATTTTATTTTTTAGGAAAGAGTGATACTGTTTTCCCATTATGTAATGCTAATCATACCATTCTCTTAGATCAATGAGCCTAAATATCGGAATTGTTTGCATTGAGGCACTGGAATCTCTCCTAAACTTCACTCTGACTAAAAATACTTTTACTTGTTCTAAAACCTTTACTTTCTAAAGTTCTTCTCCACAATTTAAGCTTTAGGTTTGACACTGCCACTGGTTTCATCTAATGATACAATATTGTTAGCAAATAGCATACACCATGTAAATTATTATGGTGTGTTAGTTCTTCCATAATTAAGTTAAAAAGTACGGGCTGCCGGTACCTGATAAATTATGTATTTTTTGGCTATGCTCGGCTGCTGTGGAGAAAGAGAGTGAAAATCCCATGTGGAATTTACGCTTCATGGTTTAATTTTGGCATAATATACATAAATAAACACTCAAACTTGGCCTCAAGTAGCAGGTAAGAACTCAAAACTTTGAGAGTGCACATGAGACACTTTGACTTGTCTCCACCGTGTCAGGTAAACACTCCAACTTACAAAAAGATCATCTAGACACCTTCAAAAGGAGACAGTATCAACGAGTTGGGGTGTTCGGTTATTACTTGAGACCAAGATGCGGTGCCTAGATGTGCACTCTCAAAGTTGGAGTTCTTGCTTATGGGGATGTTTATGCATTATCTGAAGTTGTAGCGATATTATAGAGATATGAGTTAAGAACAAAGGAAGAAGAAGAGGAAAGAAAAGAAGAATGCAGGAAGAGAAAGATAAGGAAGAAGATGTAAGAGTAATCAATCTTATTGATAGTTGAATTCTATTATTTGATGATACAAAGTAACTACAAGGATTCAACTTATATACACTTAGTTGAATAACTAACTATGAACCTAACTAACTAACTAGCCGTTAGGTTAGTTAAGTTTGCTTAGTTGATATCCTTGCTTATAGAGATTTAAGTGACTTCCTTGACACTCCCCCTCAAGCTAGGTACTACAAAGATGTTTAGAATACCTAGCTTGAAGTTTAAGAAGTCATACTGAACTCTGGGTAAAGCCTTTGTAAATATGTCAGCAGGTTGTTCCTTAATAGCAATGTATTTAGTCGAAATCAGTCCTTGATTGATCTTCTCCCGGATGAAATGGCAATCTATTTCAATGTGTTTGGTCCTTTCATGATAACAGGGTTGGCTGCTATTTGTATAGCAGCTTTGTTGTCACGACATTAGTAGGTAGTGGTACTTCGACACAAAGTTCCTTCATTAAACCAACTATCCAGACTAACTCTGCTACTACAACAGCTACACTTCTGTACTCGGCCTCAACTAAGCTTTTTGAGACTGTAGTTTGTTTCTTAGATTTCCACATGACAAGAGACTCTCCAAGCTTCACTACATATCCTGTTACAGACCTTCTGGTATTGGGACATACAACCCAGTCTGCATCAACATATGCTGAAATTTCAAAGTTGGTGTTGCTAGATAAAAGAATTCCTTGGCCTGGTTGCTTCTTCAGATACCTTACTATTCTAAGTGCAACCTCCATATGAGATTGTTTAGGAGCTTGTAAATATTGACTTAGAGTTTGTATACAGAAAGAAATATCAGGTCTGGTCATATTTAGGTAGAGAAGTTTACCTATGAGTCTTTGATAAGAGCTTTGGTTTGCCATAGCTTCTGTTTGACCATTTCCTTTTGATAGGTGATCATCATATTCCTTTGATGTTAACTTTACATTTGTATCCAAGGTGTCATAGCTGGTTTTGCAGCTCCAAGTCCTGTTTCTGATGCATTAGGATTCCTTTTTTAGACCTTGCAAACTCAATTCCCACACTTTAATTCTCCTGAGTCTTTCATCTTGAAGGTTTCTTGTAATGTAGTTTTTGTTTCCTGAATCAATTTGAGATTGTCACCTCGTATAAGCATATCATCTACATACACTAAGACAACAGTTACACCTTCTGTGCTTTTCTTGATAAACAAAGAGTGATCATACTGGCTTTGTTGAAACTTAAATCTTAATAGTGCTTCAGTCAATTTAGCATTCGACTGTCTTGGAGCCTGTTTGAGTCCATACAGAGATTTTTTGAGTCTACATACCATGTTATCCTTACTCTCCCCCGACTCAAAAAGCCTCGAGGAAGATCCATGTAGATTTCATCAAATAAATCACCTTGTAGAAAGGCATTATACACATTCGTTTGATGTATATGCCAGTTCTTAACTGCTGCAGTAGAAAGGACTGATCTGACTGTTTTCATCTTAACCACAGGTGAGAATGTTTCTTGGTAATCAATACTTTCTTGCTGACTGAACCCTTTTGCCACAAGCCTAGCTTTGAACCTTTCAATATCACCATTTTCCTTATACTTTACTTTATATATCCATCTACACCCAATAGGCTTCTTTCCTACAGGTAGTGACACAAGATCCCATGTATGATTGTTTTGGAGTGCTTCGATTTCCAACTTCATAGCCTCCACCCACCTTGAATCTTGAATTGCTTCATTATATGTATTAGGTTCTGTCACATCAGACATCTTGGCCAAGTAAGCTTGATATTTAGGTGCTAGATGATCATAGGCAATATAATTTGCCATAGGGTAGGACACTGTATCATTAATACTCAAGGATACAAAGTCCTTTAACCATACTGGAGGGTTTTTACCTCTAGTTGATCTTCTTACCTCAGGAACTACAGGAACCACATCACTAGTTATTGACTGTGTTGGTGCAATTTCAGATGGCTGAATCACAGACACTTCATTTGGAGTACTAACATTCTGCACTACACCTTGTTCAGTAAAGGTTCTTGTACCAGGATCAGGTAGGTTATCTTTAGAACCTTATTGATTAATTTGGACTGCATGATCAGCAAATAAACCTTAACTATCATATACACTCAGATCATAGGCACCAGCAGGAAACAGAACACTACTGGTATCACTGTTTTTGAACTTGAAAGGAAACACTTCTTCTTTAAACAAAGCATCTCTACTGATGAACAACTTCTTTGCCTCTGTCATAATGTACATAACCTTTTTGAGTCATTGAGTATCCCATGTGGACAGACATCTTGGACCTTGACTTCAACTTGTCCATTTCATGAACTACTTTTGCATAACACAAGCATCCCACCACTCTTAAATGTGACACAGATGGAGGTTTGTTATACAGAATTTCATAGGGTGACTTATGTTGAAGAATTGAGCTAGGCAACCTGTTAATTAGGTACACAGCAGCTAACACACATAGGCTCCAAAACTGCAAAGGTATTTCAACTTGAAACCTTAAGGCCCTGGTTACCTCCAATATGTGTTTATGTTTCCTCTCAGCAACCCCATTTTGCTGAGGAGTATAAGGAGAACTTGTTTTATGAACTATTCCAAGTTTACTAAACATTGCACTGCACACACTGAGTTCACAAACAGTACCATTATCAGACCTTATGACTTTAACCATCTTACCAAATTGAGTATGCACATAAGTAAGAAATTGTTTAACAACCACACACACATCAGACTTTAACTTCAGCAAATAAACCCAAGTCATTCTTGAAAAATCATCTACTATAGTTATGAAGTACTTATTACCATCAAAAGTAGCCTGTTTATATGGACCCCAGACATCCATATGTATCAGATCAAAGCAACTACAAATTTTGATACAACTTGTAGGAAAACAGTTTCTAGCTTGTTTTGCACAAGGGCATACAGTACACTTATCAATTGCATTAGCTATAAACTCAGACTTAGAAGCAAGCATTTTATCTAACACTCCAGCATATGGATGGCCAAATATCTTATGCCAAAGCTCCTCTTCACTGAGACTTGTTGTGCTTCCTTCATTTCTTACAGCTAGTAGACAACCATCAGTTGTGAGTCCAACTTTTGATACTCCAAGAAAGAACATACAATCCATTCACCTCTCTACCGATCCCCTCACCTTTCATTTGAGAGATCCTGAAAGAGGCAAAAATCAGGAAAAAAGTTTACTGAACCGCCCAACTCTCTTGTCACCTTTGAAACAGACAGAAGGTTGAATTTAAATGCTGGTAAATATAGCACATTAGATAGAGTGCTTCTTGTAGAAATTGTACTGGATCCAACATGTGTAACTTCAGTTTCTCCTCCAGTAGGCAAATGCACTCTTTTTGACATCTCAGGCTTGGTTATTGTTGACTTATCTAACAGTTCTATATCAGCTACCATATGATTAGTAGCTCCAGTATCAATAATCCAATCTTGAACCTTCGTAACTAAAAAAGCTCCATGAGAATTATTACCTGCTAAGTTTGCAGAAGCTGCTATATCAGCCTTGACATCTACATTTCCTTCACCTTTCAACAGTGCCAAGATTTGATTATATTGCTCTTTGGTGAAAGGATAAGGTCCCATCTCAGACTCTCCACCTTGCTGCACCTGAACAGAACTGTGATCTCTGTAACTAGGCTCAACTCCACAGCCTGCTGAATTCTTGTTCAAATCTTGGAAATGAACATTAGCTATTGCACTATGAGCACTAGCCCCTGAATTATATCCATAATTAGAATAAGCACTAATTCCTTTCTTTTTGAATTTGAAGTCTGCAGGATATCCTATTAGCTTGTAACATCCATCTTTGGTATGACCTTTCATCTTGCAGAAATCACACTGCACACCATAGTTTTTCTTGAACTTTGAAGGACCACCCTTAGCATACATAGCCATTTCAACACCCTGACTTCCAAGACTTGCAGGACTTGATCCTAAGATTCCTGTATTAACAGATATGGACTTTTGTCCTTCATCACTAACTACCATCCCATAGGCTTGGTTAATTGAGGGCATTGGATTCATGAGTAGGATCTGACTTCTTGCTTGAGTGTATGACTCATTAAGCCCCATTAAGAACTGAAAAAACTTTAGTTTTGTAAATGAGAGACAAACTCCCTTGATTTCTCACAATTACTACCGGGAGCAGGAACTAAGGCCTCAAATTCTTCCCAAAGATTTTTCAGTTTTGAGTAATAGGCAGAAACTGTAGAGGTACCTTGAGTCAATGTAACAATCTCCTTGTGTATATTGAAGACTCTTGACCCATCTACTGTGTTGAACCTCTCGAACAGATCATCCCAGACCACCTGGGCATTTGAAACATACATAATACCTCCCAGGAGCCCTTTTGCAACTGAATTCATCAACCAAGACAACACCACAACATTGATCCTTTCCCAGGTACTCTGGGAATGACTCTTTCTTGCAAGTGCCATCAATTAGACTTATCTTGTTCCTTCCAAGCAATGCAACTCTCATAGACCTATTCCACATTGAGTAGTTCTCAATGCCTGTTAGCTGGAAAGAAATAATCTGTGCAGCACTAACATCTGATCGAGAAAGAAACAATGGGTGATTATAATCAATTCCAGGCCTTTGCACAAGTCCATTACCAGATCCTGAAGCAACTCCATTAGCAGACCCATGTACATCACCATTATCATTTCCAGAACCAGAGTGTGCATCATCCATTTTTTCACTTATCAATCAAGAAATCTCACACGAACTGGAACGAAGAATTGAAGGACTTGTGAGTAGCTTTTCTTCAGAGAATTGAATTAAACTTTCTTCAGAACTAGTAATACTAGCTGTTGTGGCTCTGATACCATGAAGTTGTAGAGATATTATAGAGATATGAGTTCAGAACAAAGGAAGAAGAAGAGGAAAGAAAAGAAGAATGCAGGAAGAGAAAGATAAGGAAGAAGATGTAAGAGTAATCAATCTTATTGATAGTTGAATTCTATTATTGATGATACAAAGTAACTATAAGGATTCAACTTATATACACCAAGTTGAATAACTAACTATGAACCTAACTATCTAACTCTAACTAACTAGCCGTTTGGTTAGTTAAGCTAGTTAAGCTTGCTTAGTTGATATCCTTGCTTAGAGAGATTTAAGTGACTTCCTTGACATCCTTTAGTTTAATACTTTCAACATATTTTACATTGGACCCTTTTGAACTCGCCCGCTTTATTTGGATTTCTATCTCCTCCCCCAGAACCAGCCTCTTGCTTATGAAATATTAACTGTTGTAGCTTTTAGACCAGGTGTCACCTTTTTTAGTGTTTCTCATATTTTCTCGCTGTAGCTATCATTACCCTCTGCTTATTACTGATGAAATTATAGCTTTTGAATCAGTTTCTGATCTTATATGGTGTCACTCAACTTCTTTAACTATTAACAAAAAATTAAGTGGTTACTTTCTACCCGACTTCTTTGCAGCTCTGTGTTTTGGCTGCTCAGTTGAGACTGCTTTGTGTGAGTACTCATCAAGTAGGTCTCCTGAGGTTATTCTAGCTGGAAAGCATGGCAACTTTGTGGGATCATGTTTGTCAACGCCGAAATTGTAAGTGAATGAATATTGTTCTCCTCTCTCTCTTGATATGTGGCTGGTTACTGAACCAGTCCAATGCTGTTTCCGAAACGTCCTTGTACTTCTCTTTTGCATTATTGATCAATTTATTGGCTTCACCACCCTCATTTTTATCTTGTCGTCTAACATTTGTGCATGCATTCTGTGGTGAAATATTTCCTTCCCAAGGAGTTCCCTTTGTCACCTCCGAATTCATGAGTTAATGCACTTTTGGTGCAGCTTTTCTACCGGTTTTTCCAGTGTGCATGGAGAAAGGCCAACTGCTGAGTATGCTAGGTTGAGGAAGGAATCACTAGAAAGTGAATTTGGTCATGCACTTACTTATAAGTCGAAAAGCCTTTCATCATTATATCGTTTTGGCCCATTCATGGCTTTGTACAGAGCAGCCATTATTTCATTCTATGTGTTGAAGCTAACCATTTGGCGCTTATTTGTCCATGATTTAAGAAGACGTGCTGTTAAGGTATATTCAGTTCTCCTATGGAGTTTATCTGAAAGATTTGATTTCTTATTGTAGTTGTTGTATAGACAGATGACAGCGTTCTGTCTATTTGGTCTATTGCATACAATGGATTAGATTTTTTTACTGTAGGTGTTCTCTACGCATTTTGACAGAATTGCAAGAATGGATCAGAAAGTGGATTTTGCAGCTTCAGAGCATGAAAGCTGTGAAATGATTACCATTATTTGTTCAGTATTTTCTAGCAATCTTGCCATGATAAAATGGAAAAGCTGAGGAAAGGAAAACATCTAATTCTTCTTTTTATTAGAGTACTGAAACTAACTTCACATGCTTTAACCATACCATTTTATTTATCCCAAGAAACAGGTAGTGTGCCTTGAAACACCCTTTCCTTATTGATGTGACTGAATAAAATAAAGAAATAGAGAAGGCAAAAATAGGCGACACTGTATTTGAATATAGTTCTTTGATACTATTATGTTTTAAATTTACTGGGAATACCTTCATTTAGGTATTTCTTATTGTAGTGATTTGAATGGAGACTTTTCAATGCATTTTTGTAAAACAATCACCTGTTATTGAATTGAGTATTAAGATATGCTTTCCTGCTGTTGTTCCGAGCTAGTTGACACCTATATGTCTGTCAATCGTACAATTGCCGCTCCTTAAAGAGTTTGGCTGTTAAAAAGTATGGATTCAATTGCTTTGCATTTTGTGCTGGATGAGGAAGGTGGACTTTGTTTGATAGCTAATTTTGTGGTTTTACTCGGAGGTTGCTTTACCTCACTCATATTTCATCCAACGTGTATTTTCAAAAAATTCGCTAGATTGGTTTTCAGATACTATTAAGACACAGGCTTTCTTGTTTCTGGTTTGATTTGTTCTTTACTGTTGTTTATGGTTCACATTGACCTTAGCCTTTACTAAAGCATTTGAGGCTTTTCAGGGCAAGTTATCTGATGACTGTTAGTCTTTTTTACTACTTTCCATATATTACTGAATTCCAAGTGGTTAATTGGTTATCCACGCAGGCCTTAACAATGAGTTTACTTCTTTTATTTGCAGTTCCGTGAAACTCTTATCCACTTGGGCCCTTTCTACATAAAGGCAAGTTACACCGTCTGTTATGCCTATCTTATCCTCTCACGTTGGTGCACAAACATCATTGTTTGTCTAAGTGTTCATATCTGTCTGCTGTGGTGTAGTCTATTATCACTTTCTGTCCTTAGTGCTGCTTCTACGAGGGGATGAGGACACTGCTTCAATATGCTTACAACTAATGCTGTAGGAGCATGTACATGATGACATGCCTCATTCTCATTACATGGAAGGAACATGAATTGAAGAAAGTAATTTATCTAGTTGAGGTTCTTGGGTGAAATCTGACATGCCGAGAGGCCAGGCTCACCACTCTGTTCCATTCTCAGTTTGCAGTTTAGATTGTGGCATACATAGTCACACCAATAGAGAATTATTCTACTCTAATATGTGTAGCCTGGACTTTAGTATTTTTCTGTTGAATTAGACTATGCACACAAAATTGGCCCCCCTGCTTTATTGATCAAATGGGGTGGGGTGGGTAGTCAGAGTCTTACAATAAAAGTAGGGGTCTTGAGCTGATCTCTGAAAATTATTGACATATAGGTCAAATGTGTTCAGGAAGAGTCTATTCCCTGCTTTGAACTTTCTTTGTATGTCAAATGGTATCCCTTGTGTTGCTGGTAGAAAATTTCACTATTAAAGCACTCCTAACATCTTGCTAATGCTTTTTTTTTTTGTGAGAATGATAACAATTTTATAAATAAAGATAAACTGCACAAGCTGTGGAGTTGCCCAAAAATAGTAATGCTTTGCCCTCTAAAATATTGATAAGATTCTTTTTGAGAATGCTTTGTCTTGAAAATAATCTTATCAATTCTACCGTCTAAATTGACCTATAAGAACATTCCATTCTTTAAATTGGTTTACTGATGGATGATATCCTTTGAAGGAGCCATTAAATTCAATGAACTCTAGAAAAGAGCTTGTCATGTGATATGAAGCAAAAAAAAGAGGCTTGTAATGTGATGGATTAGAGCTCATAGTCTTATTCCTGTACTTCAAGATGGAAAATAAGAGGATGAGTCAGCATTCCTTTGATTTCCCTTTTTATGGCTGAGTAGTATCAGATTCGGAACCTAATGAGATGGAGTAGTTTGATTAATTGATTAGATCATTTGAAGCTTTTGTGATGTATCTCACTCAAAAAATGGCACAATTGGTTTTGCTTGGGACAGGATAAAAAAATTACTTTCTTCATCTGCTTTCTTGAAGTATTCAAAACAAATTATTATTTTTGGGGGGGGGGGGTTGTTGAGGTCTTCATTGATGCATCTATGGAATGGCAAGAGAATGTATTTGATCAGTGATGCCGCTTCATCACCTACTGATAAGGAGATTAGGGTTGATAGAACACTCTTTGGAGGAAATATTCTGCTGATGTGATATTCTTCTTGTTTATTGGCTACATATCTGATTCTCTATGATAAGCTTTTAAACAGAGTATTCCTCTGTGATGTCAATTCTATTTGGTTACATGGGCCAAAGAGTCCTTGTAATTTCAGATTGATTACATGGTGCATCGGCCCTGGGTTCCAACAGGAGCTTGTAACTTGTCTTCAGCAGGGAAAAAGGTCTTATGGTTAATTCTGCAATTGTTTGAATAACAGCTGGGACAAGCTTTAAGCACAAGGCCGGACATATTACCAAAAGTGTATTGTCAAGAACTTGCAAAGTTACAGGTAAACTTAGTACTTCAATGGTACTAGGGTCATCTCCCAACTTACCATTATATTTTTTTGTTGGTTTGTCCCAAGCATGTCTCATCTTTTAAGTTTTTATTTAAAAAAGATATCCTGGACCTCAAACTTCCATTCAAAAGAAAGTTCAAATTCTTAAAATAGCTGATTTGTATCTCCACCTTCTGGCCTTCTTTTCCACAAGTACCCTGTAAGAACCTAAAAAATCTGGCCTTATTGCTTACTCAAAATGGGAGGAAAGAAGTGTTGTATTCTTGAAAGCTGGATTAGATTTCTCAACAAAATGTATTATTCTTTAATTTGTCATTCACATCTTGCCAGGATCAAATCCCCCCATTTCCAACTCATGTTGCAAGAAGATCTATTGAGTCCCAGTTGGGTGTTCGCATTTCACAAGTTTTTGCTGACATTAGCAAGGAGCCAATTGCTGCAGCATCTCTTGGGCAAGTATATAAAGGTTAGAGCTTGAAATTTTTGTGTGATTCTTTGCCCCTCTCTTTGAGTTGTTCTCTAACTACTAGTTCTATGGTGCTTCATTACTTCTCACTGTCTTCGTTTCTCCTAACTTTAAACCTTAGCTTCTGGAAGGAACCTTCTATATCCAAACTCTCGTGGAACCTGCCCTGAGAGTGGTTATTAAGACAAACTGTTCATTCTGTTGATCCAAGATATTGTTCACTTTTTCTAACATTTCTAGTACCAACTAATTCATTTTGGTGAGACATCTTACGATGTCATGACCATTCCTATAATACTTCTGGCTTTTGGGAGTCTCTTGTAGCTTAATTTGTTTTGAAGATAAATCTACAGGGTAATGTAATGGGTTTTGGAAGAGTGAGTGCCGTGCTTAAGAGGTACTCAAGCTTTTAATGTTTCTTCTTGGCTTCAAGTTTTGCAGCTCATTTGCATTCTGGAGAGCTTGTGGCTGTTAAGGTCCAGAGACCTCATATGTCACATTTACTGACACTGGATGCTATGTTGTTTCACATGATTGGTGGCCAACTAAAAAGATTCGCAAAAGCTCGCAAGGATCTGTTGGTAGCTGTCAATGAGATGGTGAGATTCCAAATTTCCATCTTATGTTTCTGTACTTTGGAAGATGATATCTGGCAGCCAATGCGTCAGTGGTTGTGATGGGTTATACATCAAGACTGTCTTTGTCTCAAAGAGTATATTACTAGTCTATTGCTAATTCTTTGGAATGATTGTGTGGTGAATTCTAATTCAGCTAACATGTATTAGTCAAATTTACTAGGTGCACTTGGTAGAGCTGTAACAGTTGACAAAATCAAATCCTTAATCAGAAACTGAACAACTCAACCAATAGCTATCAAGGCAGATGCAACGATCATAAAGTTACTCTAATGACGATACTATCAGTTGGCCACTAGTTCTTAACCTATTCTTTTGTTTAAAGATTAGACAAAGAAATCTGGCAAAGTTGTATTTAAGTAATTGCTTTTTGCTCATCCTTTATTTTTCATTTCCCAATTGGTTCACTATCCTCTTATTTCCCTATTTTTTGTAAATACGAGAGAGGTGTTGCACTTTACTTAAATAGTTGTCTATTGTGTACTTGCTAATCCTGTAGGTTTTGCTTGATGGATAGGTGAGACACATGTTTGAAGAAATTGACTACATTCTGGAAGCACAAAATGCCGAAAGATTCGCATCGCTTTATGCATGCAGTAGTAAGTGTCTTCCAGACATTGCTTTAGTAGTTTTGGTGATACCATGGAATATCTTTTTGTCCCTTTCATTTTTTGGAACTAGTCAGTACAAATGTAGATTGAATGTCATGAAATGTAGCTGGGTTGTGACAGGATAATGTTGAACGTCCAACTGGTGAACTGGATATTCTAATGATCTTATTTTATACCCATCAAAAGCTTAAATGGCTATGGTTCTATTGTTCTCAATATCTAAAGAGACAAATCGCTAATCAGTCACTCTACATTTGTGCTCACTATTCAAAATAATAAGTGTGGCCAGAACTCCACAAATTATTCTAAGTTGTATAAGTCAAATAGGACATTTAGGATAAGCCTGCTAACATTAGAAAATTCTAGTGGGCAATAAACAATTGGATCATAGTCACTAATCCAAAGTATTCAAGCAAGCTAAGTACACCCTGAACTAGTTATGCCATATTGAGATTTCGGCCTCGGTCTTGCTCATTATAGAGAACAACTCTATTTTCCTTGCGTTCTAAGTGTTTGTTGAAAGTCCTAGCCTAGTAATAGTCAAGTTTTAGTAGTAATTGTATTTAGTAATTGCTCAATCACTTGTTTATCTGGGGATTACTTAAGGAATTCCCAAATTACACTCTCTTAGGCTGTCTTTTAACACACACACTCCTCATGGGATTGATCCCAACCGTCGTTGGGTTCATTGTTGCTATGGCTGTGCGACACTTTATTTCTAGGTGTAGGATTTAGCGTTACCACTAAGCACATGCAAAGAGATTTTAACTGTTATTATACTTTTCAGGCGCATAAGACTCAACTGCTAATTCCTTCCTTAGAGGTAAATTATTTACTGGTATCTCTGTGGGCATTTCAGACTAAACACCTCCACCTGTCAAGGCTCTACATGAAATATTAGTATGTATTGCTGATGGTTTGCCCCAATGGTCTAATAAGGGCATCTATCTTGTCATGGGTGATGATAAAAAACATGCTTGTATCATTTTTCAAAGAAATTGGAATCTAATACGTTCGTTAATGATTTTTCCTAATTATATAGTGATTAGTATAATTTTTAGTATAACTTAAATAAATCCATAGTGTAAGGAGCAAATTACATCCTACGCCTATCCTTTATTAATTTACAAAAATCCCTTCAAATTTGTGCCATCCAGATACATAAATGGTGATGCATTACAAAACTTTTCTGTTGAACTTAAAAAGGAAATTAAAGGTAAAGAATGTCAGTTGCACAAATTACACAAAACAAATTGATATCACTCTCCCAAAATTTTAAGAACTTCAAACAATTCAAATTTCAATTTTCAAATTTTCTTCTCCCCAAGCTGTCCCAAATTTTAACAAATTTTCTTCTTCATTCATTTTTTTCTTTTCTGTCATCGGTTATCAATTTTTTTTTAAAATTTTTGGCTTTTCATCTACAAAATTTTGATAATATGGAAATGTACCTTTCTTTTTTCGTAATGTTGAATCCGATTGAGATCTTGATTTTCAACTTTTATACAAATACTTTGGGTTATGTATCAAGAATAACGAATGACACTAGTTGAATGTATCTGGTACTAACTTGTAATTCCATTTTCAACAACTATGTATCAAGAAGAGAACCATTAACAACTTGCATAATTATTTTTGAAACAAATACTTTGGGTTATGTATCAAGTATAATCCAAGGTTTGTGAATGATATTAGTTAAATATACATGGTACTAACTTGTACTTAAACTTGAAGATATATATCAATTACAGAACCATAAACATGAATCATAGAAATTTATAAATCAAAAAGGTAGGTTTATGTATCAAAAATAACTCTAGGCTTGTGAATGATACTAGTTGAATGTATTTGGTACTAACTATTACTTAAATTTGCACAGTTTTGTATAAATATAAAACCATAGACGTGATATATATAAATTAATGTATAACAAACTTAGAGTTATGTATAAAAAATAATCCTTGATTTGTGAATGATACCAGTTGAATGTATTTGGTGCTAACAATTATTTAAATTTGCATCGGTTATGCATTAAGTACAAAATCAATAACATGATACATAGATGATTTATAAACTTAGGATTATGTATCAAAAATAATATTGGAACACAACACATTGTACATTATACAGTGTAATGTATCATAGTGTTAGAAAGTATAGATTATACATAATTTATAAAATAAAAAACCACTAGATACATTAGAAATCAAAACCTTTGGGAAAAGAAGGACGTGTAGTAACTGGTTCAACTTTTTCCCCCTTTTTAAGAAGCTTTTTCAATTGGAGATTTTGAACATGAACCTACATCATTTTTCACTTTTTTCTCGTGTAATTGCTTTATGATTAATGGATCGTTCCATTGTTTGGATCTTATTTTCATGAAAATTAGCATCATCTGAATCAAACTCACGAGTAACATCATCTTCAGTTTGAGGAACATTTTGATTTTGAGAAAGGTCTTGAAGATTTTGATTTTAAGCAACTAATTGGGTAAGACCACAAGAATTCATATTCAAAACTTTAAGATGAAGAACAGTGATTTGAAGCAATTTTTTTTGAAGAAATTGGTGTACTGAAAGCCAAAATGGAGGATGATGAACTTCTCCTATTTTTGTTGGAATTTAAACTTAATGAGGAAAACAAGAAGAAGACAGTTATAAAATAAAATTGTTTGAAATTGAGCTTGTAATTTAGGCATGATATTAGAGTTAAAAAGGAAGTGGGAATGCGCAGAGTCTCGTATCAGAAATTGAAGAGAGAAACAAGAAAATTGGGATTTTTGAAATTTTTCTGAACAGTAGAAATTTTTAAAGAATATGATAAAATAGGTTGTGTATTTAGGTAATTTTTCCTACTTTTTAAGCATACAAGACTCAATTCATAAGTCCTATGTTAGAGGTACATTATTTACTGGTACTCTGTGGGTATTTCAGAGCCCAAAACCCTCCACCTGTCAAGACTCTACATTAAATATTAGTGTGAGTGGAGCGATGAGATGATTCACGTAGAAATATGTGGTATCTTGTTCATTGGAAAGTTCAATCATCAAATTATGCGTCATGGAGTGATGAGGATGAGTTTTGATTGGCTTGGTCCTGATCTTTTGGAGTCGTGTTGACAGTCTCTCTCGTCGGTGTCAAGTTCCCTTTTATCCATAATGAATGATGCCTCTTCTAAAGCATTTGGGGAATATCATAGAAGAAGAAGATGAACTATTGTGGAATTTTGTTCTAGATTCTTTGTATTTGTTTATTATATATTTAGACTAGTCTAAGCCCTTTGAGGTTATCCTGTATCCTTCTCATTATTTAGATTAGAGTCCATTTTGTCATATGCTTTTCTCTTAATCTTTCTCACTTCAGTTTCAATAGTTTAAGAATCTAGCTTGGTCATGGTTCTGTCAGTATACTTGGGGGGGTTTGCATTTTATTCGAACACACTCTACTTGATGAGTAATACTTTGTGAATGTCCTCTCTCTATTTTACTCTTGTACTCTCTCTCATCTCTCCCATTTTTATCTTTGTTCCCCTTTCTTTCGTCTTCTGTCTCCCTCTCCCTTCCGACAATGTGCCCCTTCTGACAATGTGCCACTTAGTTGTAGAGCACAGTGAACTAATTTCTATATTTTAGGAACCTTAAAGTTGGTGAACTTAATGCATGCGAACTTGTTTTTGAATGCTCAGTAAATATTTCCCCAACCTTGTTCATTTCCATTTATGGTAACTTAGCCTTTGCTTTCAGACAAAGAGAACACTGTCCCAGGGAGTGCAGTAACTGATAATGTCGGGTGCCAGAAAACTGTTGGTATCAAGGTCCCTAAAATATACTGGAACTTTACCCGTAAGGAGGTGCTTACAATGGAATGGATTGATGGGATTAAGCTGACAGATGAAAGTCGTCTGAGGAAAGCAAACCTAAATAGGAGGAGACTTATTGACCAGGTGTAGCTGTCTTTCTTAAACAAAAAGCAAAAAAAAAAAAAATTAAAAAATTGGAAATTGTCTTTCTTAGGAGTGTTAATCTGCTCCTCTCTGTGCTATTCTTAAGCTTTGTGAAATAACTTGTTTTATCAGGGGTTATATTGCTCATTGAGGCAGTTGCTCGAGGTGGGTTTTTTCCATGCTGATCCTCATCCTGGGAACCTAGTTGCTACTGAGGATGGATCTCTTGCCTATTTTGACTTTGGGATGATGGGAGACATTCCACGTCACTATCGTGTTGGACTTATTAAAGTGGTTAGCTCTAGTGATAAATTCTCATCGTACATCATTGACTGTTGTGCTAATAGGAGTGTTGGGATTTAGTTTGGATGCATTTCATGTGGTCATTATCTGTTTGGGTTTATGTCATCACCTTTAGCTCAAGTTGTATTGGCTAGCTTCATCAATTGTTTGCAGTAGCTAACAGGCTTTGCTCTTTAGTTTTTCTGAATGTCTTTGAGATACTGTTTTCTTGTGTATCATTGTATATTGTGGTCCATCAATTCCTGTGGAATGTTCTCATAAAGTTGTGAGATCATTTCGTCCAAGTTGAAATTGTTTGAGAGTGAATGATTTACTTTTTTGAAGGTGGGGCTGCAAGGCCTATAGTTACTCGTGTAGGTTTTTGTTACCACTGTGTTTGAAAGCTTGAGCTGTTAGAGAATGAATAGTTCTGTTTACGTATTTTAGTTCTCTTTCTTCTACTACATCTTTTTCCAAAAAGCAGTTCCTTTATTTTTGATAAAGAACTGTTATGTTTTCTCAAAAAACAGTTTCTTGCAATACATTGAAGACAATTAAGTCCTCATGAAATCATCTCTTGGGATTTTCTTCAGAGCACCTGGGATTGTAAGACTTCTTTTTGTTTTCTTCTTCTATTTTTTGGGAGGGGGCTGAGCATGTACTCTTTGGAAATTTCTTCTAACTTGTTTCCATTCCTATTCTGTCTGAACATCCCTCTTTGGATATTTCTTTTAACTTGTTTCCATTCCTATTTTGTCTAAGCATCCCTCTTTGATTGAGATTTAGCATCCCTCTTTGATTGAGATTTTTTTTTCTGACAAGAAAGGAAGGAAAGGAGTTAATTAAATCGATCTGTCGTCCTTGGTGCGCTGAAACTGATGGGATCACACACAAGATATTCAGACGGTATAATGCTAGGTGACAATTTATAATAGTGAAGCAATCCTGGTCCCATATGCTCGTATAGCTTCAATACTAGAATGCTGGGATAGAAAATGCGTTGGGCCTCTAAATATGAATCACAGGTCTAGAGGTGTTACAGCATTTTAATGTTATTTATCCTCTCAACATTTGCCTGTACGACCAAACCTCCTCTTTTCATTTCTCCTTTTATCGTTCTTTCCAGCCGACTCACCTGTTTGTCACAGTTATTTCCTGATCCATTGATGTCCCATTGCACCTTTAGGGGTCGTTTGGTTGGCAACATGTTATCCCAGGATAATTAATCCCGGGATAAGTTAGCCTGGGATAAGTTATCCCACCATATATATGGATAACTTATCCCATCACTAAGGCAAAAATGGTGGGATAAATAGTCTAAGGATTACCTTATACCTCCAACCAAACATGGGATAAAATAATCCTACATTTTATTCCGGGATTGTTATAACTTATACCTCACACCAAACGACCCGTTACTCTATTATATCTTTTCTCTTCTTTGTTGTGATGTTCTTTTTTATCATTTTCTTCTCCAGCTTAACTTTGTTCTCTTTCCAGTAGTGATACCCTCTAAACCCTTGTTTGCCTCCACCACGAGGATACTTGTCCATTCCTAAAGAAGTAAGCTCTGCCCATTGCCTGCCTTAAATCCCATTTTAAGCCCCAAAAAATTACAGAAAGTCAACCAACCTCTCGGTAAAAGCACAGGGTTCTTTATACAATCACAACTGAGCTCCACCACAATCTTTTAGCAAAAGATGTAGTATCAATGGGTGGCATCTGAATCTGTAGTACACGCCAAGTGCTAAGCTAATGTATTATGAGCTAGAGACCTTGTAATTAAATCACATGCTGTGTGCAACTCTGATTGCTTGATTTCCAGAAAAAAGCACAAAAAGGAAAAATACATATAAATCTTTTAGAATGAGCTAAATGATATGAAACAACTCTACAAAGTCCAAATTCTTTTGTCAGATGATGTAGGCAGCATCAGATTTTGAGTATAATTCGGGAGTCACAAAAACTATGTTTACACCCGGAGCAAGTAAAGCATATGCATCAAAGTTAAAGGTTCTTAACATACCTGTGATGACATCCGAAGCTCCTTCTACCTT
Organism: Solanum aculeatissimum; assembly: GCA_038996855.1. Classification (NCBI taxonomy): domain Eukaryota; kingdom Viridiplantae; phylum Streptophyta; class Magnoliopsida; order Solanales; family Solanaceae; genus Solanum; species Solanum aculeatissimum. Next base: position 500 of record JBCEWC010007690.1, on the reverse strand, counting down.
TTGGCGGCCATGAAGAGCATAAAACCAGTTGTTTCTAGGAGCACCACCAACTAGAGCCACTTGCTCTCCCCTCACCTTCCTTGGATAGTTAACGACCTTGTGATCCATGCTACCACATCCGAAACAAGCATCCGTAGCCTTTCTACACACACCTTCATGACGCTTTCCACATCAACCATAAGGAGAAATTTGGGGACCACCCCCAACTTGTGCCTTAGGATTTGCAACTCTCATATCCAAACCTTGGCCTTGATGGAATCGGTCAAAACCACCACCACCACTCCTTGAGTTGGAGTACCCACCGTTAAACCGGGCCCTCTTAGCCTCACACACTTCTCTCTCCTTAAGTTTCTCTCCCTCAATTTGTTCGGCATAAGTCATGAGCCTCGAAATATCCATCTCCTTAACAAGCATAGCCATCTGTCCCTCCTTCACAACCAAATCCGACACACCCGATATGAACTTGTGCATTCTTGCACGGGATCCAAAACAAGCGTAGG
>JBCEWC010007689.1:0-21070 GCA_038996855.1 Solanum aculeatissimum | reverse complement strand
AATATTTTTTTGTTTTATTATAATTACTATTTTTATTGTTATCTAAATAAAAATCAATATTTGGTTTAAAAATTAATGTTTCGTTTACTATGATTTTATATTTATGAAAAAATATTTAGGGCAAAAAGGTAACTGTTTTGATCAAACAATAAGAGCTTATAAGCTAAAAATAAAAAGTTGGGGGATCCCAGCTTTTAACTTTTAACTTATTTTACGTAATTTTTAACTTTTTTTAAGCTACTTTAAAAATAGCCAAACATTTTTATAAGCTAAAAACAACTTAAAAGCTGATTGACCAGCTTTTAAGCTAAGCCAAACACCCTCTAAGTCATAAATACATTTTATATATAGAGATGTGCGATTTCTATATATCTTTACAGATCAACAAATACACAACACATGAATGAATATATGAATGGGCTTGCCCTCCATGTGAAAGCCACGTAGTGTAGGACCCTGTTTAAGTTGGGCTTTGTACAACTTAATAGCCTAATTTGATGTTCATTTCTGTGGCCCATAGTTAATGGACTACAGAAAGATATCTTCTTTAGAAGAATTTTCGCATATAGCTCCTCAAAAATATTTTAATTATGCTCTATAGCTATAATTTAGATAATTATATTTCATAACTATAATTATAACAATATTTGTATAATTCGCGAAACATTTGTGTACATTTGTATAATTTGCTATACAATTCACAATTTTATATAGCGTTTGTATATTTTACTATGCAATTCGTGCACAATATTTGTATAGTTCGCTATAAAATTTTCAATGTTTGTATATTTCTTTACACAATTTGATTCATACACAACTTTTGTATAATCACGCACAACGTTTGTATAAGTCGCACAAACTATACAAAACTCAAAACTGTAATTACAGCTAGATGTTTGCCGCAAGGTGTAATTAATTCAAACTATAACTATGTTAGCTAATTTGTATATGTTTGCTTATCCGCATAATTTTTCCTTTTCTTTACTCTTACTAATTTTATTTTATTTTTTTTTGAAAAAATCAAGTATCTTATGTAGGAGAGATTTTTATAATGAATATCATGAAATATATTATCTTTTTATTCAAAGAAAAAATACCATGTCTTTTATTTTTTATTCAAAGGAGAAAATACGGAAAAATAAAAAAGGATAATTATAGTGCAAGGCCATTCAGCCAAATAAATTACCAAAAATAATAGTTGCTTGTTGTATAAACATGTATAGTCAGTGTGTATTTTATGTATAGTCAAGCTATATTCAATTTTTGAGTGTATCATAATATATATTAAGTGTAGAGCTCATGTATAAGTAATCTAATTGTATAGTTAGTGTATACTTTCTACGACTTTTGACAAATTATATTGTATAGTCATGTATATTTTCTACGATTTTGGGCTATTTCTTATGTAAATAAAAGAGGATTATATTTATTGTAATTTGATTATTTTATTGTATATATTTGAAATTATCCCAAATAAAAATCTACAAAACAGTTTTTTGAAATGAATATCATGGGAAAATATTACTTCCTTGTTTGAAGGAACAAAATTACTATGCCTTTTAGAAGAAAAAAATTAAAAAAAAATAAATTAAAAGACAAAATATTATGAAATATTTTTCGAATAAATGTCAAGGAAAATATTAATTCCGTATATGAAAGAAAACAAATTATTTTCCTTGCATTTTAACTTTTACCACTATTTTTTATTTTGACTGCTATGTTATGAAAAAGTGAAAATTCATGTCAGATGTTTGTTATAATTGTTATTTAGTACAAAGAGATGTATGTTTTCTTCCCTTCTCTTTTTGATTTTTTTTCTTTTTTGATTTATTTTTTATACGTTGACAAATTACATCCTTTCCTATTTGTCATTTACCATCTTTGATTGATGAAATCCACTTCCTCTAAAGTTTAGGGGATGATATTTGGGATTATTTTGAATTGCATGTGATGCTTTGAAATTAATGAAATAGGAATTACTTGATTTGTTAAAATAGTTAGGTGAGAACAATTTAGGAATAACACAATTAGTTAGGCTAGTGGTCAGACGGTTATGGAATCAACAATGTATATACATCATTGTTACACTGCACTTAGTCAGCTAGTGAGAATAATAGAAAATTCATTGTCTCTTAAATAATATTCTCTCCCTCTCCCTCTTACAGTATTAATGTTCATCCATTAATGGTGAACTCAGATTGATCAATTGCATGTATTTTAACATGGTATCAGAGCCAATAACTAACACTTGTGAAGTTTATTCAAGTTGAATTGAGTGATTTAGAACTTAGCTGAGCTTTGATAATGACGACTGCAAAATTTGATCATAATCACACTTTGCTCCTGCACCTTTTTGACACCACCAATGCTTCTATCATTTCGATGCAGCTAACAGATCCGATAATTACTTCATCTGGAGTAGGGTTATGCGTATTCAACTACTTGGCAAGAACAAGCTAGGAATCGTTGATGTAGTCAAACTGAGGAAGAAAGGAGTATTTTCAGCAAATAAAATAAAAGAAAAAGGGGTTTTGACCATTTTGACACGCATTGACCGGGTGTTGACCATGGTCAATATGCACGAACACCCTTCACGGTCTGTGTGAGCCCCCACAGTCCGTGAAGGGGGTCCCGTGAAGTGTTCCAGAGAGTTGATCAAGGTTCGGGGTTGGACTCCGGACCAAGTGATGCTCCACGGACCAGTACATGGTCTGTGTGCAGCCTAAAGAAGGAGAATTTTAGAGTTGAATTAGCGCATCAACGGGATCGATGTAATGTAGTTGTTCAAGAATGGATAATGAGCTCATTTACTCATGATTTGCATATAGGCATAATCTATCAACAAGTGCAAGAGAAGTCTGGAAATATTTACGAGAGTGTTTCAATAAGGTTAATGCTTCACGAATTTATCAATTGCATAAAGTCATAGCCTTGATAGTACAAGGTATTGATAGTATTTTCACCTATTTTTTTAAGTTACGAAATTTATGGGATGAATTTGTCAATATTGTGCCTCCTTCATGTCATATCGAGAAGTCAAATTTTGATGGTTGAGCCTACTTTCACTATCAACAAAGCATATGCTATGCTTGTTGAGAGAGAGAGAGAGAGAGTTAAAGATCTATAGCATCTTTCTTGAGCAGTAGTGAGGGTACAAATTTGACAGCTCTAATGGTAGGAAAGAACATGAATTATCGACCTATGAATAGAGAAGGTACTGATATTTTTGGAGGACATGTATTAGAAAAAGGAATGTTTTGTCGTTCTAACAAAGGCAACACTTCACAACATTATCATAAGGGAAAGAAGAATTGGAATCAGAAATGTGAATATTGCAAGTTACAGGGTCATGTAATAGATGATTGTTATAGACTTCATAGTTATCCACCTGATTGAAAATTCAAAAGGAAGAGACCAGACAATATTGCTTACAATGTGCAAGTTGATAACTCATCTAAACCAACAAACTCAGGCCAAAGAGACACAAATATGAATCATTTAATCCCAAGAGATCTACCAAGGGCACTTCAAATGACTAGTGATCAACATGGAAAAATCCTATAGATGCTTGAAGGAGAAATTCCTTCCACCACTGTAATGGCAAACATGGTAGGTATAACTCATACTCCCATATCTAAAATAGAAGATTTGAAGTGGATAATTATTAGTGGTGCAATTAATCATATGATTTCTAGTTTAGAGATGTTGAATGATGTGAAAGCTATATTAAGACTGATAAAAATAGGAAGGTACATTTACCAAATGGAGGTGTGACTTTGGTGTCTCATACATGTTCATATAAGCTTTCAGACACAGGAGAGCTACATAATATTTTGTTTCTGCTAAATTTTCACTATAATCTTTTGTCTGTATCAAAGGTTATCAGAGAACTCAATTGTTTTGTATCCTTTTACCCTGAATTTTATTTATTCCAAGACCTTTTCAATGGAAGACTGAAGGAGATTAGTAAGAATGATGATGGCCTCTATCTCCTGGTTCAAAGAGATTTCTCTACATCTAAATGTAAAAATAATGACAATGTTAAGAGTTTTACTGCACATGATGAAAAAGAAGGCATCATGCTATAGCATAGAAGACTGACACATGTCTCAATAGGATCAATAAATGGCATGCTTGGCTACACACTTGATGATTATAAAATAACTTGAGTAACTGTGAGATTTGTCCACTAGCCAAATATACTCGACTCTCCTTCTATAGTAGTAATAATAGATCTACTGAAGTATTTACTATGGTACATCTGGATGTATAAGGTCCTTATAATACAGAAAAATTTGATGGAAATAAGTTTTTTCTCACTATTGTTGATGATTTTTCATGTAATATGTGAATTTTCTTACTGAAATTCAAAGGTGATGTCTGGTTGACTCTTAAGTAGTTCCTTAAGATAGTGATGTTTGGTTGATTCTTAAGTAGTTCCTTAAGATAGTGATGTCTGGTTGACTCTTAAGTAGTTCCTTAAGATGGTGCATACACAATTTAATACCACTGTTAAAGGTATTAAAACATATAATGGAGGAGAGTTTGTTAGTTATAATGTGCAGAACTTGTTTAAAGAATTGGGGATCTTGAAGTAGCTAGAGCTCTAAGCTTTCAGGATCACATTCCACTTAAATTCTGGGGGCATTATGTTGTTACAACAACCTGTATTATTAATAGGTCGCCCTTTCACACTTTAGAAGGAAAATCACCTTATGAGATGTTTTTTGGAAAGAAACCATATCTCACTCATTTGAGAACACTTGGTTATTTATGCTTTGTTAGCACACTGCATAAGACTGATAAATTTGTTCCCAGAACAATAAGATCAGTGTTCATGGGTTATTCAAGTATCAACAAGAGCTATATTTGCTTTGATCTCCAACATAAAAAAATGGTCAACAGAGATGTGGTATTTCTAGAAGATCAGTTTTCCTTTAATAGAACCTCTCCAACTACTAGTTTATCTTCTCATCATACTACTACTCTGCCTGAATTGTCTACTACTACTGATGATACATTTATTCACATATCTGAACCTACTAATGATTTGTCAGCACCATCAACTCATACTCACACTCTAGATGATACTATTTCTCCTACACTAGTATAGATTCCCCCTGCTCAACACACTCAAGCTCAACCTCTTAGAAGATCCACCAGGCTCACTAAACAACCGCTCTAGTTATCAAAATTTGTTTCTAAACCTTCTGCTAGTAATGTTTCATATCCTTTTGCAACTTACCTCTCTTATGATCATTTATCTTCACCATATCAAAAGTATTTGAAGGCATTTTCTACAATTCATGAGCCACTTCTTACCAGGAAGTTGTTTTGGATGTTAGATGGTTAAAAGCTATGCAATTTGAACTACAGGATCTTCAGGATAATTATACTTGGCATTTGGTCCCTCTTTCCAAGGATAAGATTCCAATGGGATGTAAGTGGATCTATAAAATTAAGCTAAAAGTTAATGGTGATATTGAAAGGTTAAAGCTAGACTGGTGGCTCAAGGTTATATTCAAAGGGGAGGGGTCTTGACTTTCATAAGACTCTTTTCTCTAGTTGTTAAAATTTTTACTGTTAGGACAATTCTTTCTTTAGTTGCTCAAAGAAAGTATGCCTCATAAATTATTTTAGACTTGGGATTAGGAGGTGCTAAATTAGCCTAGACACTAGTTGAAATCAATATTAAGTTAACAACAAAAGTTGGTTGATTTAAAAGGGAATTCTGATGATGAGCCATTTGAAGATAAAGAACACTATCATAGACTAATAGGCAAAATGTTGTACTTGACTTTGACAAGATCAGATATTGCCTACTCAATTCAAAAACTTAGTCAATTTCTGAAATAACCAAAAAGGTCACCTTGGGATGCAACTATTAGAATGATGAGATACAATAAAAGAGAGCCTGAACTTGGAACACTATTGACCAGCAAAAGATCAATGATATGTATTATGATGCAAACTGAACAACATGCCCCAATACAATAAAATTAATATCAATTTTTTTATCAAATATGGTGTACATTGTTGTCCTGGAAATCCAAGAAACAGAATGTAGTATCCAGGAGTTCAGCAGAAACTTAGTACAGAAGCATGGCCAATGCACTCTCAAAATTAGTTTGGATTACTGCTTTATTGAAGGAACTAGGAAGTGAGGTTGAAAAACCAATTGTAGTATACAGTGACAGTAGAACAACCTTACAAATATAAGCCAATTCGGTGTTTCATGAAAGGACAAAATACATAGAGATTGACTGTCATTTCATCAAATACAAGAAGGGATGATAAGAACAAAACATGTAAGCTCCAAAGACCAATTTGCAGATATATTGACAAAGGGACTACTTAGAATACAACATGAGTGTTTAGTGCGCAAGCTGGGTGTGTTGAATGTCTTTTCACCCTCCAACTTGAGAGGGAACAATGAAGTAGGAATTACTTGATTTGTAAAAATAGTTAGCTGAGGACAGTTTAAGAATAACACAATTAGTTATGGAATTAACAATGTATATATACATCACTATTGTACTACACTCAATCAGTTAGTGAGAATAATAGAAAATTCATTATCTCTGAAATAATATTCTCTCCTTCTCCCTCTTACAGTATTGATGTTCATCCATTAATGGTGAACTTAGATTGATCAATTACATGTATTTTGATAGGAATAACATATTTTAATATAATTACAATTCCTATTCTCTCTTTTCTAATAATGGTCTCATGAGTTGACTATATTATATCGCATATCATGCATGAAACTATGCCAAATTCACTTAAAATATAAAACCATCATTGCGTATATGTAGATGTCTATGTTTATTTGATACTCACATTTACTGAGTCAAACATAACAAATTATTTCTTTATACGTTCAAATTTCACCTTTCTTAAGAAGTATAAAATAGTTATTGTTCAAATATAGAATCTAACCAAGATTAGGATTAAACCCATGAGGAATATGGTGTAGATTTAGCTTAATTATGTGTATTTGTACTCTTAGTTGAGTTATTTCTAAAAAGGAGAATTTTATGTAAAGAAATAACTGTAAACTAACTAATAAAAATTAACAAATTCATAACTTATAATACAACCTTATTCATAACTTATAATACAACCTTATAATAATAATTATTTCTACTCGTAGGATGCAAGATCAGTAAGTTATGTATCACCTAAGTGGTTAGTCCCCCAAAAAGATGAATCTCCCCTTATGATGTGGTTCGTCTATGGACGCCACACTACTAACCCTTGCTATTGATCCTAGTTATTAGCGAGGCCAAAACCAGGAACAATCAAGCTAATTAGACGGTGAGATTATTAGTCGATCAAATCTTTGTTGTTTTATTCCTTTTTCCATTCATTACTTTCTTGGTCCAACAAGTAAGAATAAGACGAGTTCTAACCTTTGCAACTATTAAAAAACAACCAAAACAAAAAGAGAAGCAATAAATGCATACACACTATCTATCCAAGAGTTACTAATTGTTAGGTCTACTTTATAAATTCTTCATGGTTCCCACAATTCTAGTTGTGGATTTAGCTACTCATGCTCATATGGTGATGATATAAATAATTTAAATACAATCATGCACTTAGAAGTTGAATAAATAAAATTCGGAATCTTCTATTGAAATCAAACTGAAACGTCAAAGAACAATGTGTAATCAATATCCAAAAACTAAAAACAAAAGCCAAAAGTATGAAATAATCCTTTGCTCCTTGCTAAAACAATAAAAACATTGCATAAGGTTTTAAAATAAAATCTAGGAAACCTATTTATAGACATCAATATCCTATCCAAGTTGAATTTGAACTGCAAAATTGGATTTCATAGTTTCCACGAGCTAATCTACGGATTGTAAATTCAAGTAAAATCGTAGATTACAAGTGTATAATCTAGCTCTAAACTTTTTTCATGGACCATAGAACTTTCTACGGTTTGTAAACTCTCCTCATAGAAACCAAAATTGATTTTACACATTCTTTAAATCTCAATCCCAAACTCTGATCTACGACTCATACTCTCTTTTATGACATGCTCTGTCTCTTCGTAAAACTCAAGCATTAGTTGACCTCTAAACTTTTTCAACGAGATCATTCTACAACTTGTGAATGAGTCTATGACTTGTATGGCTATTTTTCATTCCTTTGAATATCATCTACGCCAATCATCTACAATTCATGGATCAAATCACGACTTATAGACTGGCTCATGAAAATTAATTTTGCCTACAAAAATTTGAAGTGCACAATTTTGCTTCCGAATTCTATTTTCCTTCAAAACAACTAAAACACAAATCTACTAAAACTCACTAAAAACATATAAAAATTTTAAGTTTTAAGCATAAAAAATACCATACATCAACATCACATCATTTCTATCAAATAATTTCGATATTAAATATATTGGCTTTGCTGATATATATCATATATAATAATACTTGAAACAATAAGATATGATAGTAGTGACATATTTCTTGAAGTCCATATCCACCAACTCAATTGAGGAACTTCAAAAGCGACTGCTGAGCACACTAGTAGTATTCTATTTCTGAACCAAATTTAATGTTGTCATCACCAGAACATGCATGTGGGATCCTTCAATATTGCTGGTGTTATATTATATTTTATTATATTATTTTTTAAAGTTCGATACTTATTTTAGAATTTTAATCGATCCGCATTTACACTACGTTATAAGGCCTATTTCAGAAGGAATTAACACTCCTTTTCAAGATTTTTTAAAATTAAAAGATGATGAAATTTTGTCCGTCCCATCATAGCTCTATTTTATAAGCAGATATAGTGAGGCCAGCTCATGGACGGCTATAGGCATAACAATAACTATTTATGATGACTGTCTTTTGTCAAGGAAACAATATTCAATCAAGAGATTGTTTTAATTATTAGATGATATTTAAATTAAGGGTGGCAATTGGAGTGGTTAGAACTCGTGTTTGGACGTGTTAACAATAGGAAATATAAATAAATTGTGACATAATTAAATTAAACTGTCTGAGTCTATAATGAGCTGCAGGCCACTGTTTCATTTTGAATCTGACGTGGAGAATATATATATATTAAAAGATTCTTTAATGCATCTTATTCTTTATTTCTCTTTATTAATTTTTTTTCGTTCAACAAATCATATTTGCTCTTTCTTGTTACTCCAACAATAATATATTGAATGTAATCTAAACTTGGGTATAAGAAGATTATTGGGTGTGTATGCAGCTACATACTCTACGCTCTTTAAAAAGATAGAGAAGTAATTTATGATATATCCTCGAGTCAAACTACAAAAGTTTCATGTATATATAAAAAAAATAAATATAAAGTGAAGAATTCATACTAAAAATGATAGAGAAGAAAAATAATAGCAACAACAAATAACATAATAACCAGGTAGAAGACAATAAAATTAAAGAATAAGATAATATAAGAGTAATTAAAACAATATTGAGAAGAAAATTAGACAATGATATACTATTTACTAACCTTCTTTCTGATTGTTGACCTCCAAATATTTATATTTAGGATAATGTCCTCGATATAAGCTGCAAGTGTGCCTATCCTGTCTAATGTCCTCTCCACGATACTTTTTCGGCTTGTATCTCTACCTCTCCTCGTTACCCACAATAACCAACCTATGTTTCATCTTTCTTATGTTCTTCAAAAGTTAATTTCATCAGCTATTTAGCATTTTTTACTTTTAAGTTCAATTCTTCAGTAAATTTTCATGAAAGAAAATCTTAATTCATGTAATATATAAAACATAAGAATCTATCTCCAATATCTCTCCTAATAAGTTTGAGGAGCTAAACTTTTGTCTTACCACGAGCCACGAACTTACAATTAAATTAGAGGTATATTCCAATTTGAGGACAAAAATAATTTTTAACTTTAAACACGTGAAAGTTCTGCTTCAAATTAAAAATTGATCCATTATATTACACTAACTACGTACCAGATTATTGGCTACTAATAATATACTTTCTTAGTTTAAAAAAGAATGACCTAATTGATTTGGCACGAATTAAGAAAATAAAGAAGATTTTTTAGTTTTGTCATCTTAAATTAAAATTATATCAAATGTACCAAAATATTTTTAATTTTATGATCTTAACGTGAAAAGTTAAAATTAAAATATTACAAAAAAAAAAATCTTGTTTAATAGACTAAAAAAAAAACCATCCTTTTTAAATTAAAACAGAGGGAGTAACTTATATGCATATGCATTAGGTGTGGTATTATTATTTTTCAAATTTTATCTTGAACTTGAGTTGTTTACTTATTTTTTATTTTTTATTTTGTTGAAGAAGACATGTCATTAATTAGTATTGCTACACAGACACTTGTCCGTGGCCACCACTGTTGGCCAAAATAAGAGAAGTTTGCTCCACCTCCTACTTTGGGACATGTGGGCTAAAACATTTGTTTTACGTACATAAATAGTTCCCCCAGAGTCAGCTTGTAACTGTTGTTGTACAAATTCTGGTGGAATTACAAAAATAGTAGTGTTTCCGTAGTCTTTCTTCCACATTTCTTCTTTCGCCAACAAGTCCGTCACCTTATTCTGCTCCCTAAATACGTGGTCCAGCGCTACTTTGTTCAGATTGCTCATCAGGTACTGATATAATTCTAAATTGAAAGGGAGTGTGTATATATTTTTATTTGTCAGGTTTATTAAAAAGAAATTATTAATTAAGCATGCAGCTTATATAATTTTTCAAGCCATCATTTGGGATGGGTAAAGCAAAACCATATACCGGCCGGCGTTGTTATCTAAAATTGAAGTGTTTCTGTCTCTACATATTTGGACATCAACTCCTATATATGCTCAAATATTTATACTTTTTCCCCCAAAATCCATACTCTTTAATTTGGGTTGTTTATTTCTTTTCCATTTAAAATTGCTGCACGTGTTATTTCTTGTCCTTCCTATGGGGGATTGTGCATATAACGTACTTTTTTCTATCTTTTTTTTAATCTGACATATTTTTTATTTTAAAATATTCTTAGAAGTTATAAATTTCCTTGCTAAATTATTCTTAATTGATAATTTTCTTTTAAAAAATAATTATTCATCACTAAATATGATTCTAACGGATTTTACTATCTAGGAAATTTTTCATCATTAATTCATATATTATTTTAGTTGTGTCTTTTTCCCCCCTTTTTTCATTTTAGAAGGTATTCAAAACTTTTCGTTACACAATTAATTATGAATTCATTCGAATAAATACTAAAAGAATAAAGCACCTATTATGAATGCTTTATTCTTTTTATAGTCGAATAATAATTTTTAATTTGATTAAAAATGTAAAGATCCAATCATCCTATAAAATCCTTCTAATGACACACATATATGCTTTTGTTCCTAGTAATATTTATGATATAACAGCTTGTTATGACTTTTAGTGTAGTTCCACTACCGATATACACCAAGTCAAAATTTTCAGTTTTAAAAATATATATATAAAACTCGAGCTATTTAATTAAATATAAATTTGAGCCAAATTATTAAATTTTATCGAACTCACATATAGGCCCCTAACTACTGACGCCTTGCCGGCCGACAACGTCATATAGTTTTGCTGTTTTGGCAATGGAAGATGGTTTTTGTCTATTGTATTTGTTTCACGTTCTTGGGAAGGAGATCATTTTCCACAAGTTTTGCTTAATTACAAGCATGACTATTTTAGTATTTTTTTCATTTCTTGGGTTTGAGTAAAGGCCAGCCAAACACACCACATTCCAACTTGTGGCTTTGTGCTACGTAATTTAATCCGTCCAAGAAAAGGATCATGGAGCTTTTGCTTTAATATTGTCTTATTTAGTAATACTATACTTCATTATATATCGCATTGGTTAACATTTGTATTTGTTTATGTCAATCATTTTTTAGTATACAGATCTGGAAAGGTGAATGGTGATGTGTATGTAATCTTACATCTATATCTTTGTGAAGATAGATAAGCTATTTTTAATAATTAGACCATTGATTTAAGTATAACGTATTAAAACAAGCATCAAAAAGAGGTACAATAGTTGAGAAATCATGCTAAAACAAAGGGGGAAAACAAGTAAACAATAACAATATTGATGAGAGAAATTAATTATTAATGCTTGTTTGCCTAGCTACTAATTAACATTTTACCTTAGTCTTGACATCCATATTCTCCTTCTTTGAGTGAAAAGGAAAACAATATTTCCTTGAGTAATTTTTCAAAAACATGTTAAAAGAAATTTTGGGTTCTAAAATTTTGTAATAAGTGAATACATATTCCGTATAGTTTTGAATTATTTTATTTTAAGAATTTTATAAATCGTTGCTTAAATTTAATCCGAATACGTGTTAAATAGGTGTTTGGACATGTATAAGTCGATATTTGAAAAATTGCCGATGGTCACATCACCTCAAGCATGTTCAAGACTAGTATTAACGTCATTTCCAAACATGAAATTGTCAAAAAGAAAAAAGTGAAAATTGGTGGTAATTCTTGATTATCTACTAAGTAATCATAGTACTTTTTCCATTTATTTTTAGTTGTCAAATTTTGACTTAGCAATATTTTTTAAGAAAATACTGATATAGTAAGTTTATCATTTTATCCCTATTAATTGATGGGATTCCATATATATTTATTCATTATATTTTTCAAGGACATTAACTCAATCACAATAAATTGAGAATATAATAGGAAAATAAAAATTTTCATATCTTACTTTGTTAAAAATAACAAGTAAAAATAAAAATCAAATAAAAAAAATTCACAACTAAAAGTGAATGAAAAAAGTACTAATTATCCGTTGATTTTCTAACTATCAGTATGTGTAGGAGAAAATGACACTGTTGGCACTAAGATAAGTACAGTACTACCTTGGTCTTATATTATATGAGTATCTTTCTATAAATATTTGTCCCATATTATACGAGTACTTACTAAATTATGATAGAATTAATTATTTTTTTCTCATTTTACTCCACCATTAATTAGTGTATTAATAATTTTTTTCTAACTTAATTTAATATACATTGATACAAATGAAGGGTAAAATGGTAAGTGCCCATATAATATGAGACATATAAAATGTTAATTAAACCACTGCTGCAGCGTTTAATGATTGGTTTGTTCGACAAAACTAGATATTTCGCCTAATTCAATTAGTCTCAACAAATTATTGGTCTATTTGAATTTAAGAAATTTATAAAACCTTCAACAAAACTAAGTGGGGGTTTGGCCGTAGGTTATAACTTTAATTGATCTTTATGAAGTTGGAATTAAAAATAAAATTATGTTTGATTATTTTTTTTCAAAAAAGTATTTGGAGTAATGTTTGTTTGCAACAAACTTTAAATTAAAGTAATGAAAAATAAATGGCAACACAAATAAAAATAGATATTTTATTAATGAATGTTAATTTATGAGTACATAATTCGATTCTTCCTTCGATTATTCTCTTTGAATTTTCTCTATGATTCGAGAATTGCTAATAATATAGAATGATTTGAACTTTGTGATATATTTGATCATTGGATGCTACACAATATTTGATGCCTTGAATCTCCTTATAAATATTTCAGAAGTTTATGGGATTTCAAGATACCTGAACTCCCACTTTATGGGTGAGAGTTTGATTCCCCACATTGTAATCCCTCCCCATTTCCTTTTCCCCCAATTTTTTTTAAAAAAAAAGAGATGCATGTCTCTTCAAGATATATAATATATTACTCTTTATATAGGTGTTAAATAGAGTTTAGAGTAGCATTCAAAAATTTTAACAAAGATTTGATTCTTATGGTACAAGTCCCCACAAAATTTTGAATGTACTTGCATATAGTTTCTGCAATGAAGACTTGAAAAACATGTTGTATAAGGTGTTTTCCAAAATTGAAATCTAACTTCAAATTGGATATGAAATTTTATTTTTCAAATATTACTGTATTAATTTTTAATAAAGTAAAAAATTATTCTAGAAAAAAATAGATACTTTTTATGGCCAAACAGAAATTTGTTACTGACAATTAATCATACATAGAGAAAAGATCCATCCACCCTTAGCTTACAAAAGAAGATTGTTCATATGAAAAAGAATTGCCAATTTTTCTTTCTATTTTTGGGTATTTAATAAATCAGGACTGAAATTTGAAACTACCAGCTGAAAATCCACCATCAACAAGAATGATCTGACCAGTAATATGTGAAGCAGCAGGAAGACAAAGGAATGCCACCAATGGAGATATCTCATCTGCCTCTGCTATTGGTTTCAGTGGTGTTCTACACATCAGTTCTGAATAATTCCCTAACAATGAAGGGTCAATATCCTCCTGTCATCAGTAAAACCTAAACTTTGTTAACAAACTGATACACGATCGCGGAGTTAAAATTTCTATTTTATAAATTATATACTTTAAAATAACGACATTAAACTTAATATATATACATATTTAATAAATTTCTTTACAAATATACTATTTTCAAATTAATCGTATCTGAGCTTCCAGTTCCATCTCGAACTAGAACATGGCATAATACCTTCAACCAATGAGATATTAATTAAATTTGAATTCATATATGACCTTCTTGCTCCGCCTCGATAAGAACAAATTTGGAAATTAGGAACGTTACCGGTTTCAAAATGCTAGTTTTGACAGCGAATGGAGAGACTGTATTGACGCGAATTCCATCACCAGCCCATTCGCATGCCAAAAACTTGGTAAGCTGGTTGATTGCACCTATTCAAAATTTATATACATATATAATCAATAATTTGAAATTAAGAATGGTCTAATTAATTACTATAAAAAATATTAATTTCATCGCGAGTACATATAGTCTAGTAGTATCAACGAAAGTCTTTCGCATAATAAGCATAAGTTTTGTGGAAAAAAAAAAGAAAAGTGTTCTGTTCATTTTATATGACACGTTTTCCTTTTAGTCCGTCCTAAAAATTAAAGAATGTCATCATACTAAAATTAGAAATAATTTAGTATAAAAAAATTTCTTTTACCCTTAATGAAATGATTTTTATTTATACAAATATCTATGGATAATTTTAGACCATAAATTTAAGAATTTTTTTTCTTAAATGTCGTGTCAAGTTAAATTATGCCACATAAAATGGAATGATGGGAGTAGTAATTTACCTTTAGAAGCTCCATAGACAGAAAGAGCAGGAAGTGCTAGAGAACCAGCAAGGGAAGAAATGAAGACAATGCTAGCAGCATTTCCACATGCTTTCAAGAGAGGATAGGCAATTTGGGTCAGGTGAAAAGGGGACTCCACATTGATTCCCATAATCTTTGAATAATCTTCTCCACTTATGTCTGCAGTTCGTTTTATCATAGTTATTGCCGCATTATTCACCTACAATGTCAATATCACTAAAACGATGTTGTGTGTCCAAATATTATTTAGCTGCTAGAAACAAAATATTATTATCGAGAAACATATAGTGAAACATAATTGAGAAAAATTACTTCAAAAAATAAATTATTCATTTTAGTTAGTAAAATATTATTATAAAGGATGATCACTGATTGTCATAGAAATCTAACTATAATTTATCTTGTTCAATACTTCTTGAGAAAGATTTCAATAACCTTAATCTCATAAGACTAGCTAAATTATTATCATTATTTATCCTCTAAAGGTTGATTAACACCCCTTCGACTGAAACAATAAATGAGTAAAACTAATATTTTTATAGTTGTAAAAAAAGTTCAAAAATTTGCCATAACGAGTATAATGTATGAGAAAATATAATGCTTGACTTTGTAGTGACGTCGCACTGTTTTGGAAAATATAATGGAGTGGCCCTATATGTCAGTAAGTAGTTCTGAGAGATGGGAATTAGCTATAAATACAAGAAAGTGACGTACAGAAATATTTCTTCAATTTTATTTTAGTTGTCATAGTTTTTATTTTTAGAATCAAATTATATAGAATTTATCTAATATTTTAAGATATATTTTTTTATCATATTGATATGAAAAAAGTTATAATCAATAATATTTTTCTTATAGTTTTGAAAACTAGAAATTTTATGTTAAAATATTTAATTAATTTATTCTAATTTAATTTTAAAAATTAATCAAATTATGTTTTAAAAGTGCAACATGACAAATAAATTAAGACGGAGGAAATATATATATATATATATAACATTTCCAGTATGACAATTTTGTCTTTTATCATTTATGTTGTTGGAAATTTGTCACCTAAATTTGGCCTTTATGCCACCCAAGTCCTTTTCTTATTTCACTTTATCTCTTGGTTGTGTCTCCAATTGACGACGGTGTTTACGTATATATGTCTCTAAATTCAGCATACAAGTTTCATATAGCTTTATTTATCTAATTTAATAAGTAGTACATATGATTTTACTATTTAAAGAATTACAAAGGTAAAAGGACTTCTTTATTACATATTTAATAGCACATGCTTTTAATTCCCAAAGTGCAGATTTAATAAGAGTTATGTATTGAAAACACACTCATGAATTTGACACCAATATTTAGTTGTATTCTTGAATTATTAATGGTCTTAAAAGTCGTTTTTTTTACTTGACTAACTGAACTTGCATACACTCTCTATCTTATAACATGAGCAAAATATACCCCTAAATTCTCGTCAAGTTTTAGAAGTGTTTTTGATATTTCTCTCAACTTTTTCTTAAGATCTCTATGCTCCTACACAAGTTTGAGATAACTTGTTATATCATATGACAGATCGAGGGTGTATTTAAGTTCAATTAATCAAGTAGAATAGTGTTCTAACACTGTCAATAGTTCAGAATAGTTTATGACAATTTCATGTTTTCAATATGTATCATACTTTGACGGACACATATTGAATGATTGCAGGTTTCTCCTTGACACAATGGACCGTCCTGTTATAACCCGTCAAATTTGTGGGCACTGGGCATGATCACATAGTTCAGCTGAGAATGATGTTGTACTTTGGAGCGACCATTATTTTCATGCTTTATTTACTTTACACTGAGATTATTATGAATTTGAACCAACAAGATCAGTTCCTTTAGGCTTTATGTACTCGTAAAACTTTTTAATTTCTACTTAATATAAATATCTTCTTTTTCTTTAACCAAAAATAAAGGAAAAGAAATTAAGATTCATGAAAATGTGTATAGATTATTAGAACGAATAGATGTGATATTTCCCCTTATGAACTAGAAATTTCAAGAAGAAATTTTTATACCAGCAAAAGAATGATTTTAATATATTACTAAGAAATTTGGCTCTAGTAGAATTCAATCTTTTTTTAATCAGCCCAAATTGGAGTTATGATATAGAATTTTTTTTAATATAAAGTGGCCTTACTGGTGTACGAGTATAGAACATCGGAGTGATGATGAAACCAAATAAATAAATATTTAGTGAGAAGACTTACCAGTATATTGAGCTTGCCCTCAAAAACAGAGGAAACAGTCTGAATGAGCTCTTCTCTCTGTTCTTTAGAAAATAAATCACAAACAGAACCAGTCACCTTAAATCCTTTGGCTTCCCATTCTTGTATCTTCTCATCAAGCTCTTTCTTATTTCTTGAACATGTATGAACCACTGCTCCAAATCCTGCCAATTCCTCCACTATTGCACACCTAACAAAAATAATTAACAGGAAAAAATATCATTGAAAAAGAGAAACACCAGTTGTAGGCACGTAATTTTTGACCCTCTTATTCTACCAGTAACTAGAGAATTGTAAACACGTAATTTCTGAAGAAAAAACGAGCAAAACTTAACTTACCCGATACCTCTGGTTCCACCAGTAACTAGAGCTGTCATCCCATGAAGGGACCATTTCTGGACTCTCCTGTTACTGCTACTGCTAGTGCTACTCTGTTCTTGCCCAGTTGCCATCTTTAATTTTCTCAAAAATTCAAATAAAAACTTTTAATTTTTTCAAGAATTCAAATTTCAAGATCCAACACTTTAATTTTCTTGTTTGCAGACTGCAGGAATGATACAAGCAAGGCTTTATTAATATAAGATTTAGTAGAACTGGAGATCAGAAGAAAAAGTCAATGCAAATTGATCAATGGATAGAAATGATGGAGGGGATTTTAATGGAGATCAATGGTTGTAAAATATTCATCTACTTTTTTGTTTATTATTTTCTTAGTTTCCTAGGTACTTGCAATAACTAAGCAAGCAAGAAAGTGTTGAGTGATTGGGTTATGGACCAATAATTTTGATTATGTTATATTGTTATACTTTTTATTGCGTAGAACTAATCCTACAAGAATAATATACTCAAATTTCACAAGTGAGATCTAAAAAAAAATAAAATTAAATATATGTACTTCTTATCATTATCTCATACAGATAAAAAAAACTATTTTCGAAATATCCTCGACTTAAGTACAATAAATTCAGATATATATAAGACGAAGACGTTAAAGAGAATATGACAAGTAGCAAGATAATAGTGTAAAATCTATCAAAAAGGAGACAAAAAAAATAATAAAGTAATATTATTATCGAAACAAAATCAACAACATACTAATACTAAAATATATTATTAAAAAATAAAAATAAAAATACACAACTACAATAAATACAATTAATATCTCACATGGACATCAAAGAAGGGGAAGAGACAAAAGCAAAAAGAAGAAACATGGTAGGCAACATCTACCTATGTGACTGACAAAACAAAATCATATGACACTGTCGATAGATTCAAGAATAACCAATAAATTCAAGAAGAAGTGATGAACTATCAAGTTGTATTAGACAGATTTGAAGAAGAAGACGAGAGGAAAATACTTCAAGTTACTTTTTTTGGGGGGGGATACGGGGAAAGGGGAAATGGGGAGGGGGATTACAATGTGAGAAATCAAACCCTCACCAATAAGGTGAGAGTTCAGGTAGTCAACCAATTGAACTACTAAGATTATATATCTATATTTTTTAATCTATATATTTATAAAAAAGAAGGTGGATGTTGATAATTCAATTGTCTTCTTGGCTTTATATTTTATCATTATTTAAGCATTCTCATTTGTAATATCATCATAAAGTGTATTACAAATTCAATGATAATCGTAGAATATCTAGTTCTCTCTAATTCTTATTTTCTTCATCCTTGTTAATTAGTAGATGTTTATTACTTTATTAGGATTGGTAAGGTAAAACCTAGTCCCCCTTGCTTGTACTTTTTCCTATTGAGAATTTTATATTAATAAAAGTTAGACACTCTGTCTAGCGATATAGTTTGATTAAAAAAAAACAATTAATATCATGACAACCACCAACTACTCTAAGCAATAGACAATACTAAACTTCCTACTAACTTTCTATTTTAATGTGTATCATACGCACACTTCTAATTTATGTCCTCAATAATCTAAAGTTATGTCATATTCTGTCTTAAATATATATATTTTCCAATCATAATAAATGAAGGTGTTAAGAAGGGACACATAGGTATGAAATTACTTTGTATCTAATGATACCGTTTACATTTGGAACTTTCTCATTGCCATTTAAGATTAATATAACAAAAGATGGAAACAAATTTTATATACTTTATGTATAGTTGGCCAGAAATCAGAATGCAAACAACTTGCAGATATTATTATTTCAATATAAAAGTTGTAGGAATTTACAAAAATAAAAATAGAAGAATATCAAGGCTATAAACAGCTTCTAAATCAATCAAACATAAAATAGCTTAAACTTTCATGGGTTTAATTTTTTTTAAAAGAAATGCCCGTTTGGAAACTAGAGTCATAATGAGCAATAATTTCAATTTATGAGTTTGTAGTGATATCCTTTTCGAGATTAATTCAAGAGTACATTAAGTTAAAAATATTTTTATATTATGAGATCATTCTAGAAGATGTCTACATATAAAAATTTGAGTTCAGAGTCGGAACCACCTAATTAGGGGAAGTGGTGTCGCGAGACACTGTCTTGCCAAAGTATTTCAATATATATATATATATATAATTAATTTACTAAATAATATATAAATTTAAAACTTGACAGCAGATAATTACAAGGTCGACATTGGTGAGGTGTAAGGTATTACTTATTTTTGTTAAGTTCACCGGTTTGATACTTACCGAAAACGTGATTTATTTTTTAGGCCACGCTAGTCACTTGCCAATATTATAAGAACAAACTATAGGAATCCTGCTAGTATAGATAGGAATTACCCAATGTATTATAGTTTTAATAATTATGCATCTTGATTGAGTTGTCTTTAGATATATTATATTTATTTTTATACACAATGTATCTATCAAATGTATCTCACCTTTCTTTTCTCTCCCGCCTTCATTGTCCCTCTACTTCTTTGTAACTGTATTTCACATTTTCTTGTATATGTGTATTCAATATAAAATATGCACGGATACATCCAGTGTATTTGTGTACATCTTTTTTATTCCACTGTATCTAGTATCAAATATCTAGTGTATCAAGTATCAATTTTATTTATCCAATATAAGAAATGCATTAACATATCTAGCTAGTTTATCTGTGTATAGTTATAGATTGATTCTGAGAGGACACTGATGTATCAAGTATCAAATATGCATTGATGTATCCAATGTACTTATATATATCATTTTCATTCCAGTGTATTTATGTATATCAATTTATCCAATATCAAATATCTCATGTATCTAGTACTAGTTCATGTATTCAATACAAAAATGTCATTGGATGTATTCAACATATTTGTGCATAGTTATGAATTGATTTTTAAGAGGGAACTGATTTATCTAGTATATCTATGCATAGTTATAAAGTTATAGATTGATTCTAAGAGGACACTAATGTATATATGGGGATGGCAATGGGGCGGGTGTGGAGCGGGTGCGGGGCGGGTGTGGAGCGGGTGCGGGGCGGGTTGAGCTTAATCCGCAATTTTTTTAAACCGCCCCGCCCCGCCCCACATGGTGACTTTTTTCATTTTCAACCCGCCCCGTATAAACTCGCCCCACTTAAATTTTTAAGTTCTTTTATTTTTTAATTGAATTTAATATGAAAAATTAGAATTCATATTTTTTTTAATTTTTC
>JBCEWC010007688.1:0-21072 GCA_038996855.1 Solanum aculeatissimum | reverse complement strand
TATATATATATATATATATATATATATATATATATATATATAATATTTACTTTCAAAACATACCTAAGGATGTAGATCAATATTACCACAATAAAATTCAATATACAACTCGGTCACATAACAGATATCCTCATATAGTTCAGATACTCAACAATTATAGCTCAAGTTTAACCATCACATAACTCATTCTCTAAATACAAGATAATATGGTATGATATGAAATGGAATAATGTAAGTGCAATGTCAAGTAATCATGATGCATGTCTATCCTATGATACACATTCACAGATATAATCAGTCCAGAACCCATAGAGGACATATCTATCTATGTACCTGTCCTAGAACATGAGGCCCGATCCTAATATATAATCAATGTCACGTATCATGGCTCATATGGCTCGTCCCTTATTTCTCATTTGTGTTTTATGCCATAACTCATGTGGCTCGTCCCCTATTGCTTATTTGTGATTCATGCCATGACTCATGTGGCCCATACCCTATTTCTCACTTGTGTTATGTCACGGCTCGTGTGGCTTCATCTTTATTTCTCATTCATGTTTCATTAGTGGTACTCAGTCACAATGCATATCAAGATATTTATCAGTGATGCAATGATAATGAGTGCAAATAAGAGTCCACTTCATAAGAAATACATCATCTCAAGTCAAATATTACAATCAATAAGACATAATGACGAGTCTATTTCAAGCCTATAATCAATTCCTCTAACCCACAAGTGAAACTCAACCACAATATTACCAATTCCAACAACAAGCCAACACAATACTATCCAAAATCCCATTCTCATATCACAAAGGATTCTCAATATTGCAACACAAGTCAACAAGTATAAATCTCATTATTTTACTTTCAAGTCATAGATGAAATCCACAGTTTAATCACATTCTCACAATTTACCAAGTACATGCTAATACTCATCCGATTTTTTTTAGGATTCAAATTCCCTGAGAAAAGAGAATAATGAGTGCAATAGACTTCTAGATATTCTAGGGAGGAAGAAGTCAGATACTTTGAATTTAAAATGAAAAAGGTTCAAAAATATTCTTAACGTATTCAAAATGGTTCCAAAAAATGCCCTCCTTCCATCCATTGGATAAAAAATGCTCTTGCATCCACCTATTTGGACAAAAAATACTCTTAAGATTAAATTTAGGCCCAAAATTATCCTAAGATGATGCGACATAATTTTTTTAATTAAATATGTGGCATTACTTTTAGAGGATTTTTCAAAAAGACAAACATTTGAAATATAATAAGGAAAAAATAGTTGTAGTTTGCTAAAATTATGATTTATAGTTACATATTATAGGAGAGAGGCGAGCGATATCGAGAGAGAGTCGAGAGAAATGAATTTTATATATATATTTGTCAAATTATATGTGTATATCTGTCAAATAATTGTATATGTGTAACTGATATACATATATATTTGTATATATGGCAAGCGAGATTGAGAGAGGGAGGCGAGAGGCGAGTGAGAGAGGATAGAGAGTGGAGAGAGACAAATTGTATATGTATATCTGTCAAATAATTATATATATATAACTGATATACATATCTATTTGTATATCTGACAAGAGATTGTAGAGAGAGAGAGGAGAGAGGTGAGAGAGAAAGAGAAGAAAGAAAAATAGCAATAAAACTCTAACTATAACTATAAATTATAATTTTTTTCAAATTATAGTGATATGATCTAAATGCATATCATATGTTTGAAATGACTTCAAAGGTCATTTTTTGGAATTTTTGATAAAATTACCATTTTAACCTTCCTAAAAGTTTCCTTGGATCATTTTTTGTTGAGTCAATAAGTCAGATTTTGAAAACCTTATAAAAATTTGGAATTTTGCTAAAAAAAAGAGTTTTTAAAGGCTTAAAGTTGAAATTTTCAAGTTTTGTGGTCATTTTCAGTTTTGAGTGTTGGAATTTAATTATATCAATTTCATCAGCTCCAAAATGTCGAATCTAGTCTAGGAGAACTTGTAGAACTGAATTTGGATTTAATACAAAGATTT
Source organism: Solanum aculeatissimum (assembly GCA_038996855.1). Classification (NCBI taxonomy): domain Eukaryota; kingdom Viridiplantae; phylum Streptophyta; class Magnoliopsida; order Solanales; family Solanaceae; genus Solanum; species Solanum aculeatissimum. The sequence continues at coordinate 19,036 of JBCEWC010007688.1, read as the reverse complement.
GGAACCAAAGTTGCATTTTTAGTTGATTTTTGGATCATAGTTTGACTTTGGTCAACATTCAGAGCTTGGAAACTTGAATCAAAATTTTGAGAGGTTCATTGGTTACGGATGGTAAAACTAACGCTAGAAATGGCTTTGTTGAAAATTTTAGAGCTTCCGAGGTTATTTTGAATATTTGAGTCTTAAATTAGTTTAAACGATCTTTCTCGAGTTACAGACCAAGGAGGTCTCGAATTCAAATTCTAATAGTTCTATTGAGTCCGGAATGTCATTTTTTATAGGGTTACATGTTTGGTTTGTATTCACGGGGTTCCAAAGGAATCCTGAGGGTCCTTTTCGTTATATTTTGTGTTGTGTATTAGCTAGTGTGAATTGAAATTTGGTGCAAGTGACCTAGTACTGCAGAGTGTGAAGTCCATAGATCTCCGCATTTGCGAAGGTTGGCCCATGTTGGTGGAGGTGGGCCCATGTTCAAGGAGTTCTTGTTTCCCTAGCCTCCACGTTTGTGGAGTGTTGGCCCCATTAGTCTTCGCGTTCGTGGATAAGGCTCCATGTTCGCAGAGCATTACATTGTCCTGAGCAGTAAACCTCTTTTAGAATATCGGGATTAGCCATTTTCTACCATTTTTAATATTCTAAGCTTCATTTTTGGAAGATTCTTAAGGATTTTTCAAGGAAAATCTATTGGGTAAATATTTTCTAACCTATTTCTTTAATTTTCATGGATTAAATTATGTTTTAAACTTACAATTTAGAGTTTTTAATTGGAGAATTTGGAAATTTTGTGGACTTTGACTTATAATGAGAAAATGATAATTTCTACCTCATTTTAACTCCATTTTCAAAATGGTTTCTACCATTGTACCCCTTATCACATGGGGAACGTTGTCATGTATTAATTTTCAAATTTTGTCTACTTTTTTTGGGCATGATTTTTTTTACCATTTTTACCCTTTTTGTCCAAATTGATTGATTTTAGTGTCACTATATTAGTTATGTGATTGTGATGCTATATTTGAATAGATTTTGTTGATTCAGAGTATCATAGAAAGGGGAAAGCTTTGGATTTGACTTGATTTGAGACTTTGTCTAAGGCAAGTGGACTTCTAATCTTTTGGTAAGTATGATCGAACCTTGTATGCTTCCATGTATATGAAATTAAGTGATTTGAAACATGATAGGGGTTAGAATTGTATTATTGTAGGTTTTGATCATGGAAATTTGATTTGGATAATTGTAAATGTTGTGAATCCTTATACTTGTGTTGTAATTGTGAGAATTGTGAATTATTTGATGAGGACATAAAGATTGTGATGATGTTGAGGTTGTATTGTGAATACTTGTGCACTTGTTAATTGCTCGGTTTTGATTGATGAATATATGATTCACATGGACATTTTGCATATTCTATCTTCATGAACATGACTATTGTGCTATAATTATGTGTTTGTTTGATGATCCATTGATGCTGAAAAGCCAAAGGGAAAAGGTTCCAGCTAGAGAAAAAGAAAATAAAGAAAGGAAATGAAAAGCCGAAGGAAAATGGTTCTAGCTACATACAAAAGTAAATGTCGAAGGAAAATGGTTCTAGCGAATACATAGTCCATGTGAGGCCCCATGGCTTCCATTTTGATATGACCAGCAGATGTGTATGGTAAGACAGACATGTATCATGATTATTTAATATTGCATCGCATTATTTTCATACTATGCCATCCACTTCATCCCACGTCATTCTCTCTTGTTATTGTTATATAAAATGGGTGTGAAATTATGAATAGTTGATAATGCTATTATTGTTGGAGATTTATCATACTATTTGACTTATTATACCTGCTGGATACTTTGAGATACCATGCTATGAGACATATATATTCTATTCATGTATATTATATTGTGTGGGGACTTTTCTGAGTGCAGGTGTATAGTTCGGCGGTATGTAGTTGGGTGGATAGGAGTACTTATCTTCTTCATTGTTTTACTTTAGGTTAGTTTCCATTTATTGTGTACCCTATTATTTGGTGCTCACCCCTTACTACATTTTTGTAGGTTGTAAGCCCGGTCCTTCTTGCTATCTTTCATACTTTAGGATAGAGCTTTAGGATCACTTGTGAGGTAGCTACTTGTTTTCTTCAGCAGACCTTTGAGGATTTTATTTTATGTTTTGTTCTATTTGAGGACTAGACATTGAAACTTGTATATCATTTGAGTATTATGTTTATTAGAGACTTGTACATATGACTCCAGTATTGGAATGGTTGTAGCTTTTGATTTCCTGTGTGTATCTATCCTATTAACTATTTTATCTTTCGCTTTCTTATTGTTTTGATTCGTTTAGTATTGGGGTGACTTGCCTTGGCGGGTTAGGTGAGTGTCATCACACCCGAATTTTGGGTCATGACAATTTGGTATTAGATCCTTAGGTTCATAAGTCTCACATGTGTACAAGCCCAGTCTAGTAGAGTTTTGAGGATCAGTACGGAGACGTTTGTTACTTATCTTTAAGAGGTTATGAAAACTATTAGGAAATTCTTTTTGCTTCTTTCTAATCAATTCGTGAATGGATTTTATTTAAGTGTTGAATGGTCATGTTTTCATTTGACAGGTAGCGAGGACAAAAGCTACATCAACTACCGAACAAGGAGAAGAAGCCCCCAAGATTGCTATTGAGACCCCTGCTAGGGGTAGAGGCCGAGCTAGAGGTCAAGGTAGAGGTCGGGGCCGAGGAGTAGCACCTGCTAGAGACTATGAGTGAGATATCTCCCCTGAGCCAGCTATGGAGCCTAGAGAGGAGCAGGTTCCTCATGATTATGCTACAATACCACTACTATAGGATACTATTTTGAGAGTTTTGGGTGTACTTGAGACTTTGGGGCAGATAGGTAACCCAACTGATATATCTAGTACTTCACAGACATGGGTTAAGTTTCAGCCTTAATAGAAACAATAGGCCCTATGGCCCAGGTGCAAGTGGAGCAGCCACTAGCAATATCGATTATTGAGATCCCTTCGATAGTTGCCTTTATTAATGAGGAGTAGTGTACATATGAGAGGTTCAGGAAGATAGAGCCACCTTAGTTTCAGGGTGGGAAGACCGAGGATGCACATGAGTTTTTGGTTAATTGTAGGGAATTACTTGAGACTTTGGGGGGTTGGCACAGACTATGGTGTATGGTATGTTACCCTCCAGCTCTGTGGGCCAACAAAGGAGTGGTAGAGGAACTATTTAGGTTCATTTAATGTTGGGACTCCTTTGATGAGTTGGGAGACATTTTCCAGTGGCTTCTATGATATATTTGTTCCTTGGAGTGTTCGTAAAGAGAGACGTCTATGGTTTGAGAGTTTGATGTAGGGCACTATGACCATTTTAGAGTATACAGTTCATTTTTGTCAATTGGGTTGGCATGCTACAACTATAATTCTAACAAAGGTAGAGAAAATTCATCGGTTTATGAGAAGGTTAACTTATCCTGTCAGTCAGTCAGTATTTTACATATCTAAAGACGGGGAATCATTTCAGTCAGTTGTTAGTGCTGCCAAAGAGGCGGAGCTCATAGAGAGAGAGGAGTTTGGGAACCCCAAAAGGGTCCGTACATCTGGATAGTTTTCAAGTGCCTCATCTAGGGGCAGAGGTATGACTAGAAGAGGAGGATAGTACCAGTATCTTAGGGTTCATGTCACTTTGCTGACATTAGAGGAAGGGCAAGGTGCTCGTGATTCTTATGGTTCAGGTCAGAGTTTTTTTAGCTCACAGTAAAGGCCTATGGTCGTGATTCTTTTGTGTGTTCTCAATGGATACTTGTAGGTTTGATTGTGTTTTTATGTTTATTTTGCAGGAGTATAGTGTTGGCAAAGTCTTAGGAGAAATATGTTGAAGTTACTAGTTTTTGGTGTTCCACGGAACCATCTACGAGTCATGGAATAGTTCACGAGTCATGGAGAGGGTTCATATAAGGTTCCAGTGAGGGGTGCAAAGTTGAATTCAACTCTAGATGAGGATCTACGAGTGGTACAATGTTACATGAGTGGTAGAGTGATAGTTGTGCCCTGAGGATCAAAAAAAGGAGAGATGCTGAAAAGTCATCAGACGAGACCTTCCACAGGCTGTAGAATCTTACACGGGCCATGGAATGGTTTCATAGAAGCTAACTCTTGAACACTTCCAGAATCCACGAAACCCTATCTACGGGCCATGAAGTGGTTTACGAGCCGTAAAGAGGTCCCGTGAAGATTGACAACACAGTTTTCCTAATTTGTTTTGGTTTTGTATTTTACTTATTATTAATAGGTTTTTAGATTATTTTTCATTAAATAGACAGATAGAACAAAGTTTGAACTTTGTTTTAGTGAATACACTTAGGATTTATCATACATTGTGTGTTCTTGATTCAAACTCGTGATTCTAATTGAAGAGTTGGATTTTGTGATTTGAATTTCATCTATGTAAGTGCTTAATTATGTTCTTCTATATCATAATATCTGCGTTTACACTGATAATGCATAGCTAAATCCACAATTAGGGTTGTGGGAACCACGATGAACTAACAAGTTATAATCAATGAACGTGTAATTCTTGAAAGGTGTGTTAAGGCGTATTAATTATTCTCTTCACTTTAATTGATTTTTAATAGTAGCCAACGAAGAACTCGCCTAATATCACTTACCGGATCAAGAAAGTGATGAATAGAAAAAGAGGTAATTAATTAGAGGTGATTGATCTTTTTCTCATCTAATCAACTTAATCAGATTAAGGGGAGGTTGTACTGGGATTAGAGTAAGGGTTAGTAGTGTCACACCATGGAGATGGATCAAGTTCTGGGGTGAAATTTACCTATTTGTTGGATCAATGACTTAGGTAAACCTAACTTACTGTCCTACACCTACACACTAGAAAAGAATTACATGTGTCCGATATTACCAAGTTAGGGATTCATGGGGAACACTTTGCCTTAGTTAGCTCTTCCACTAATCGTTCATTACTTACATTCAATTAATTTAGTTTAAATTCTTGTTTTCAAACCTCCTTTTCCTCGGGAGATAAGTAGGTTAATCATTCTCAAGGTACATTGAATTGATTCTGGAGTCTACCATATTCCTCGTGGGAACGATCTTAACCTCGGTTAGGTTATTTACTTGACAACTGATTTACCTCAAAATAGAGGTGTGACTTGAGCGACATCATGTATTTTGGCATCGTTGCCGAGGAATACGGCTAGACTTGGTTAATTTAAGTACGTTTGGGGGATTAATCCTTATTTCTCTAATTTTACATTTTTTGTTATTTTTCTTTGTATGCAGGTGTAGTGTCTGCATAATACTCGAAGTCAAGGCAATCCTTTGGCTCTATTTGATCCTGAAATTTAGAGAACACTGCGAAGGATGGCCCAAGAAAACATCAATAATGCTACGAATGATGCGGCAAATGCAGTGCTGAACAAAAATAATAAAGACAACAATCCACCACCACCACAGGGACTGCAAGCCGCAGCAAATCAGTGGAATCAATATCGGCTTGACCCTATGGCAATAGACGTTACGAGAGCTATTGTGTTACCCCCCCACTACCGGATGACATAAAGTTTATCATTTTGAATAGATTGCTCTAGATATTGCCGAATCGCGAGTTGTTTACGGGCCTACCATCAGAGGATCCTCATAACCATCTACACAATATTGTATTCATTTGTAAGAGTATGATGGGGAACCAAAATCTCTCCATGGATGCCATTGGGCTCTGTTTCTTCCCGCTTTCTTTTACTGGTAACACAACGTTATGGTTATCAGAGCTCCCACAAAGTTAGATTACCAGTTGGGCAGAATTGTAGACAACCTTTTTGGAAAGGTTTTTCCCTATCTCGAAGAAGTTGAAGCTGAAGTTTGAGATCAATAACTTCGACCAGATTCCTAGTGACTCGATCGGTGTTATATGGGACAGGTTCACGAAATGTCTGAGACGTGTCCCTGACCACAAGATTGTTGATGAGGCTTTGGTGGAGATCTTCTATAAAGCCCTTAATAAGAATGGTCAAGTTATCGCTGGCATAATTATGGGGGACTCTTTCATTGATCATCCATTCCAGAAGGTTGCTCAACGTTGGAACACGTGGTCAAAACCAACCATGCATGGGGTACGAGGGAGAAATCTACTACAAAGAGATCATTCTCAGTTAGCACTAGTCCGACACAAGCACAATCCAGTGAGGAAGTGATGCAAGAATTGGCACGAATTAATACTAATATTGAGATGTTGATGAAGTAGAATATGGAGCGAGTGAATGATATAGCTCATCATCTCCCTCACTACCCATATACGAGAAGCCATACTATGAAGAGGACACGTGCTTTATGACAGAGCAGATGATGGGTTTTTGGCCCAACGCCCAAGGATCCGATCAGGACTATTGGCATCAAGGTCAGGGGAACCAAGGTTGGAACTATGGAAAAGATGGCACCTTCAGAGAAAACAACAGAGGAGGCTACTATGACAGGCTGAGGGGACCAGACAAAGATGTTGATTGGGGTTGCAAAGAAAGCTTCAAAAATAGTCCATACATTCCACCTCATAATTGGGATGTTAGAGTTGGCTCATCTCGCATTGAAGAGATGTTTGATCAATTGTTGAAAAGGGTTAATGCACAAGATGAGACACTAAAGGGTATGAAGTATGACATCTCCAATATAAACCAGAAGATTGAGTCTCATTCTGTGTCTATCAAGCATCTTAAACAACAATTCAACCAAATATCAACTCACTTGGACCAATGCCAAAAAAGTACGCTGCCTAGTAATATCGTGTAGAATCCTAAGAATAACGGGTAGTGCATGGCTGTCACAACTCGTAGTGGGAAGTAGATATTTGATCCTTTGCTATTGATAGATGATGGTGATGTTCGTGATGAGAGTGTAGTGAATAAGCAAAATGAAACTGGAGATGATCATGTGGTGAATGAGGAAAGCAATGTCGCGCCACAATAGTTGAGACCCATTCCTCATCCTCCTCCTTCCTTCCCTCAAAGACTAAAGAAAAATAAGGAGGAAGGTAAGTGCAAACACTTTCTCTCCATGTTAAAGCAGTTCTCCATCAACATTCCATTGATTGAGGCATTGGAGAAGATGTCTGGCTATGCGAAGTTTATGAAGGATTTGGTGACTAAGAAGCGCACTGTGAGTCAAGAGCTCTCCCAAGAGCTCCAACACTGCAGTGAGATTTCTACTAGAGCCTTGGTGTAGAAACATGAAGACCCAAGCGTATTTACCATTCCTTGCACCATAGGTGATGTGGAGTTTGCAAGGGCACTATGTGATCTTGGTGCCGACATAAATCTGATGCCCCTTGTGATCTTCAAGAAACTTGGTCTGACAGCCCCTACCCTGACAAGCATGAGATTGTTGATGGTTGATAGAATGGTGAAGAAGCTTATGGGGATACTTTATGACGTCCTCATCAAAGTTGATAGGTTCATATTCCCCGTAGACTTTGTGATCTTGGACTGTGAAGTCAACTTTAACATCCCAATCATCTTGGGAAGACCTTTCCTAGCCACTGGGTGAGCCCTAGTGGATATATATTTTGACCAACTCAAGTTCAGATTGAACGACGAAGAAGTCTTTAATGTCTGTCAGACGATGAAGAGGCCAAATGAGCTCAAGATGGAAGTGTGGGTTATTGATGAATTTTGAGTAATCAAAAAGTCCATGTCATGCCGCGACAATAAATCAGGCATTCTTGGGAGGCAACCCAAGTTATTTGATGTAATAGAATAGTTGTTGTTTGCTTTTTTGTTTTAGAATGCTAGGTAGTTTTTATTTTCAGTAATTTTCTTGTAAACTTTGAACAATGGACAGGTGGCATATATGGTAATAGTGTGTTTATGCAGGTTCTACAAGTACAAGGCCAAGCCTGCCATTTTGGGCCAAAAATCTTATTCTATGACTGATTATATGGGTCGTACTTCTTTGTACGACCCGTAAATCAGCTCATAGAACCCTCCAGTGAGCAAATATATATGAACTCCAATCCACTAGCCAACTTGACGATATATAGATTAAAACGTGGTTCGTGAATGGGGCTCATGGACCCCAAGTAAGTTTTTCTAATTTTAACCAAGTGTCAGAATTACTCTATAAAACCTTTTTACAAGTCGTGTGTAAGTCCACAACTCGTAGAAGGGATCGTAGAGTACAGGTCCCAAACTAGGGTTCTAGGCCTATACAAGATCGCGATCTATGAGCTGTGGAACATTCCACGACCCGTAATCGAGGTTTCGCGAGGCTCGACCTAGTAACTTTAAAATCTGACCCAGTTTATATATAAATGGGGTCAAAATTATTTTGACCCTGTATTAAAGAAAAACTTCCCAAAATACCCTACCCCATTTGTCCCCATAATCAGTTCGACCCTTACGTTCGACACCCTTACCATGTTTTGGCAAGAATTTCAGCGACCCTCTTTCTAGAGTTTTTCGGCACCCTCTTTGTTCCCCTTTGCTAATTTCAACCTAATTTACATCATTTTGGTAAGTTTTCAATACCTAAAGCCTAAATTTATCGAGTTAGTTATAAATTTTGGTTGATTATTGATTAGAGTGGGAGTTTGTGTCATTGGGTGAACTCATGATATTCCAATACCGATAATTTATCGTGATATCAATGTGATTGCCTAGGTTAGGACTGAACTAGTTAGTTAGAAAATGTTTGGGTAGCCAATTTCATGCTCACGATGTTTGGACCATTGAATTGAATTAAATTAAATTATTGTATGGTTAAATATTTAAACATAGGTAGGATCGGTAGGATCACATGCTAAATTACTTTCAATGAAGTTGTTTTTAAGTAAAACTATGTAGGGATGGGGATTAATGGATGTGAAAACTATGTGGGGTATGTGTGCTTTACCTTGATGTTGTTTAAATTATTGAAAATTAGTCATTTGAGGACTCGTATGATAAACTTGGCAAAAATTCATATTCTAGAAATAGGTTTATGAGGGTTTTCTATGGCTCATGTAACATTCCACGAGCCATAGTTAACCCTCGTGAAAAGTTCCAAAAACTAAAAATTTTGAGATTTCATCAGATGAGACCTTCTACAAGTCGTAAATTGTTCCATGACTCGTAGATAGGTCTCGTAGAGTCCCACTTGTGTGACACCTAATCTGGAATCATATCTATGATCCAGTCTATGACTCATAGACTATTCTAGTAACTTAAAATTGCTTAACACAGCATGCACGAGACCTTTTTATGACTCGTAGTTTGGTCTATGGCTCATAAGAGGGTACTCGTAGACCCTTATTTTTCTAGTCCAGTTTTGATTCTTGCTTTTCTTGATTTTTAATTCATGGGACTAATTAGTTTTGTGAATATGGTTTTGCAGGTACCATGGCTCTATGACCAAGGAAAGATGATATCAGGGCCATGAGGGATCTCCTACGTGACGAGCCCACTGATTCTGAGCATGCCCCTCAGTCTAGTGGATCTGTAGAGGAGCTCGAAATTCAGCCAGATCCAGACGTTGAGCCACAATAGACTCGGGCTATTACTGGGCAGGTTACCATATAGGCGATCGTGGTTTGCCCTCCCCAGTCTGACGAGGGACATGATAGGGCCAGTAGCAGTATACAGATGACCTCTTCTGAGGGAGTGTCCGAGCCCGAATCTAGGAAGGGGTCAGACTCCGTCTTATCTTCACGCCCTTAAGTACAAGATACATCACCAGACGCCTGAGCCAACAGATGGTGCATCGGGGGCATATGGGCCATCTATGAGGAGGATATACAACGGAATGAGTGGGGTCGGCCCGCTCATTCTATCTTCAAGGAGCCCAGGTCATTACTACTGGACTTGATAGTGTCCTAGAGTTTGAGAATACTATAGTTCACTATAGGCTCCAGTGGTTGGCACAACCAGTGGGGAGGTACTCACGATATTAGTCAGAGTATTCTTTGCCTCCTACGCCACCACAATACATAACTTTCTTCCCAAGAAGAAGAAGTCTCTTACCCAGCCAAGATTGGAGGAGGTAATGGTGAGAGGCCGACAGGTGGACATCTCAGAGGAGACCATCTATCGAATGTTGTTTGGGCCCGAGTTCTCCACCCCCAGGTCCACAGCAGAGTTCAACCACAGAGTGAGGCAGACTCGAGACTTGGGCGTGATGAGGGACCCAGAGCGGAAAGAAACTTTGATGAGATGGGTTGCTGACCATATAGCAAAAGAGGGGCCCAACTCCGTATGGATCACCACGTCAGTAGAGCCTATAGTTAGGGTTACCCTTAGTTTACCTGCCAAGTTCTGGTGGGTAGTGGTTCATTCATGGATCCAACCGACACTTACAGATAATACACTTACGTCGGACCATGTTGTTATAGTAGCCAACATCTTGGCTGGTTACAATATTGACTGGGTCACCCTTATTTTAGAGCAGATCTACGAGACGACCCTAAAGAGATCTATGACCATCCCCTTCCCGTGCATGATTCACCAATTATGCTTAGCGGTGGGGGTGGATGTTATTCATCATGTGGACGTGTTTGTAGAGATTCAGTGTACACTTTATTCTAGCTTGATCAAGGTTGATGACAATCTGATTGCACTCCGGCAAGCACCGAGGCCTCAGGTACCTATGGCAGAGATGTTCGCTCCAGTGCCTCCGCCTGAGCCATCTAATACTACTGCTACTACACCTACTACTGAGGGCCCCCCATAGGCTGAGACTGATGTGAAGAGGGGGCCCTCTATTGATATTCCTGCTCAAGTGGCCCTTGTATATACTTCAGTACCCGCAGGTATTGCCTTTGTGTCTACGATACCATTTCAGGCCCTGGCGCAACAACAGGCCCTCACTGAGTCATTGTTGACTCAGTTGTTGCAGTAGTTGAGACCCTGGGTCTGCCAGGTAGTTTTTGAGACAGAGACCCACATGCAAGCATACGCGGTTGTAGCTATCCGGGAGAATCTCATTCCCGTGGATGCCCCGCATAGATGCATTTAAGAGGCGGGTCTAGTAGAGCCTCAGTACAACGAGGCCTTTAGATATGACGGCCATCCAGATAGAGCTTCAGCAACTCTGGGCCCAGATGAGTGCAGCACTGGTTGGGCTTGTTGATGTCCCACAGACCTTTCAAAATGAGTCGGTGGTCAACTTGTTAGCTCCCAAGGAGCCACCTTTGTATTTACTTGGGAAAAGGCCTCACACAGAGATACTGATGTTATGCGCTTTGAGACGGGGCTGACAGAGGAGCAGGAGCTCAAGTTTGCTTGTGCTAGATTAAGGTAGGATGAGGCGATGCAGCTAGCTCGCGAGCGTGAGAGAGCGAGGGGTGCTAGCCCCTCAGGTGAGGCTCTTACCAGCGAGGAGTCCACTAGTCATATGAAGGGTGGACAGTCTCGAGATGAGTGAGGTGTTTCGGCGTATAGGTATGTTCTTTTGACCCCAGTTCTTTACTTTTGATATTATGTGCGCATTGGGGACAATGCACAACTTTTTCAATTGGGTGTGGGTAGTTATATGCCTCAGTAAAGTCTGAGCAGCCTTGGCCTATAACTATCCTAATTTTTTATCCAAAGGGTTTTCTTGCCTATGTTCTTTTTCCCTGCGGATATTTATTTTTCTGTTCAACCAACATATTTAGGATGTTTCGGTAGTATTAGTAGCATTCAATACTTATATCTATGGCATAGTATATTTTTATTTAATTTGGTTTAATAATACCCACCAAAATTTTTGTGTTTTAGTCTGTTTTGTTAGCAACCTTGCATGATCAGTTGTATGAAAGTGCTTGTTCTGATAAGTTAGGCTAAATTATGATTAAAAAAACATGCTCTAATAGTTTGTATTAATATGTGAAGCATTGTCATGTGTGAGTGAGCTTAATTGCATGATTCAGTACTATGTTTCAATTCAGAACTTGCCCTGTTACTCTGATTTATGACATAGATTAGTTTGTTAGGAAAGAATCTTAGGCCGTTGTTTGTAATAGTTTACTTAGCCTAAAAATAACCAACCAAATGTGTTATGTATCCCTTGATCCCTGTATTTGAGCCTAAAATTGATCTCTTGATTGTAAACACCTAAGAAACCTTACCTAAATTCATGATTAACTCCTAAAATTAGCCCTAGTCCTTCCTTGAACATCGTGCCCTTGACTGAGGCAAAAAACCTAAGTTGAGGGTGGCTACCAAAAGTGGCCCTGGTTCGAAGAATGGATATGTTCACCTCAACCCAGGCTAAAAACCTAAGTTGAGGGTGGTTAGTGAGGAAAAAGTCATAAAAAGGGGAGGAAAATTAGTATTGCAAATAAGGAAAGAAAATAGGGAATAGAGTGTCAAAGAAAAAAAATGAAAAAGTGCCTAATCAGTGTGCTAAAGAGAAAAAGAATTTGAAGAATAAAGGCACTATGAAAAAGAGTGAAAAATAGGCACCCTAAAAGGTTCGAAATAGGAAAAAAAGGGAGAATGAATCAAAAGATAGGTTGGTAGGGCGAAAGTGTAGAAAATGCAGTGTCAAGGAGGGTCATTAGTCACTAAGTTTCCAAAATATCACATTAAAGCCCCCCGAGCCTACATTACAAGCCTATCAAGTCCTAAAGTGATCCTAACCCAACTAGTTGAAAGTGTTAGTCATGAGTATAGGGGTAAACATATGGTATTGACCATGGTATTTGAATGTCTTTTGTAAGTAAGAGTGATCTAGTACTATCCTGAGCATTAACTATGTAAATTTTATATTGAGAGGGAAAATGAGACTTTTTTTGTGAGGTCACTTGCTTTCCATTGTTGATGTCTGATTAATTTGGTGATTACTGCTTATCTATAATTGCATGACTTCTCATAGTTGAATTGTTGGGAATATTGATCTATGTTAGTTTGTTGGATGGTTATCTGATCTGAGGTTGAAATATAATGTGGGTGCCTGTGTTGGATTTGGATTGAGTCTGTGCCTTGGGTTCGAGTCTGTATGTTGTTATACTGTTTATATAGATTGAATCTATCACTTGAGGACAAGCAATAATTTTAAGTTGAGGATGTTGATGTGTTGTCAAAATATAACATTTTTAATGCTTAAAACTTAGAATTTTGTGTGTTTTCAATGCGATGTTAGAAGGTTTGATTGTGGTTTTATGTTTATTTTGCAAGATTATAGTGTTGGCAAAGTTTTGGGAGAAATATGTTGAAGTTACTAGTTTTTGGTGTTCCACGGAACCATCTATGAGTCGTGGAGTAGTTGATGAGTCGTGGAGAGGGTTTTGATATAAAGTTTCGTTGAGGGGTGCAAAGTTGAAGTCAACTCTACGAGGAGGATCCACGAGCCGTACAATGTTACATGAGTCGTGGAGTGATAGTCATGCCCTAAGGATCAGAAAAAGGAGAGATGTTGAAAATTCATCAGATAAGACCTTCCACGGGCTGTAAAACCTTACATGGGCCATGGAATGGTTTCATAGAATCTAACTCTTGAACACTGCCAGAATACACGAAACCCCAATCTATGGGTCGTGAAGTGGTTTACGAGCCGTAAAGAGGTCTCGTGAAGATTGCCAACACAGTTTTCCTAGTTCGTTTTGATTTTGTATTTTACTTATTATAAATAGGTTTTTACACAGAACAAAGTTATGAACTTTGCTTTAGTGAATACACTTAGGATTTATCATATATTGTGTGTTCTTGATTCGAACTCATGATTCTAATTAAAGAGTTGGATTTTGTGGTTTCAATTTCATCTGTATAAGTACTTAATTATGTTCTTTTATATCATAATCTCTGCGTTTAAACTGATAATGCATAGCTAAATCCATAACTAGGATTGTGGGAACCATAATGAATTAACAAGGTAAAATTGGTTAACGTGTAATTCTTGAAAGGTGTGTTAGGGCGTATTAATTATTCTCTTCACTTTAATTGATTTTTAACGGTGGCCAATGTTAGAACTCACCTAGTATCACTTGTCGGATCAAGAAAGTGACGAATAGGAAAAGAGGTAATTAACAAGAGGCAATTGAGCTTTTTCTTATCTAATCAAGTTAACCGTATTAAGGGGAGGTTGTATTGGGATTAGGGTAAGGGTTAGTAGTGTCACACCACGGAGACGGATCAAATTCTGGGGTGAAATTTATCTATTTGCTGGATCAAAGACTTAGGTAAACCTAACTTACTGTCCTACACCTACACACCGAAAAAGAATTGCATGTGTTCGATATTACCAAGTTAGAGATTCATGGGGAACACTTCACCCTAGTTAGATCTTTCACTGATCATTCATTACTTACATTCAGTTAGTTTAGTTTAAATTCTTGTTTTCAAACCCCTCTTTCCTTAGGAGATAAGTAAGTTAATCATTCTCAAGGTGCATTAAATTGATTTTGGAGTCTACCATATTCCTCATGGGAACGATCCTAACCTCGGTTAGGTTATTTACTTGACGACCGTTTTACCTCAAAATGGAGGTATGACTTGAGCAATATCATCCTTCTTACTAGCTTTCATACTACAGGATCAAGCTTCAGGATCACTCATGAGGTAACTGCTTATTTTCTTCGGCAGACCTTCGAGGATTTTATTTTATGTTTTCTTCTATTTGAGGACTAGACATTGAAACTTGTATTTCATTTTTGAGTATTCTGATTATTGTACATATGACACCAGTTCTGGGATGGTTGTATCTTTTGATTTCCTGTGCGTATCTATCCTATTAACTGATTTATCTTCTGCTTTCTTATTGTTTTGATTCCTTTAGTGTTGGGATGACTCACCTTGGTGGGTTAGTTGAGTGCCATCATACCTGAATTTTGGATCGTGGCAATGTTTGCCTAATTACGTAATTTACCCTTACTTTTATTAGTCCAAATATAATTAATTAGACCCAATTTCATTCATAATCAAATCTATTAACCCAAATCTATTTCTGAAAGAACCAACACTTCTCACTAAGTAGAGAGAATGAAAAATTGCTCCATAACTAAGGTTGCGAGATTGTTCTAACAATTCCACAACTTCATTTGTAATGCCCACAATTTTTTCTTCTTCTTCATCATTTTACTCATCACCAAACTATAAAAAAAATTAGAAACCAGATGGATAGTCTAAGAAAACCATTCAGGTGTTAGAGGATATGCTTCGTACATATGTCATTAATTTTGGTGGAAGATGGGATCAACACTTAGCCTTGGCAGAGTTTGCTTATAACAACAGTTATCATTCCAGCATTTAGATGGCTCCCTTTGAGGCCTTATATGGCTGGAGGTGTAGATCGCTTATCAAGTAGTTTGACTCAGTAGAGGTGGAGAGCATGGGTATAGATATGTTGAGATATGATCTAGAGTGGATGTGGTTGATTTAGAGCAGGTTGGTGACAACATAGAGTCGCCAAAAGAGCTATGCTGATAGGCGGGTTAAACCTTTGGAGTTCATGGTGGGTGACATGGTATGGTCAAAGGTCTCACTCTTGAAGGGTGTCATGAGATTCAGGAAGAAGAGTAAGCTCAGTTTGAGGTTTATTGGTCCTTTTGAGATTCTATATTTTAGAGTGGGAAAGGTAGCTTATAGACTTGCCTTGCCACCCAACCTGTCTTCTATTCATCCTTTTTTCCATGTATCGATGTTGTGGCATTACATTTTGGATGAGTCTCGTGTGATTTCCATGAATTCGATTGAGTTGAGTCTAGATTTGACTAATGAGGAGCAGTCGGTGGCCATTTTGGACAAGAAGGTGAGGAAGTTGAGGTCTAAGGAGATAACTTTAGTAATGGTTCAGTGGAACCACAGGCCAAAAAGTGAGGCTACCTAAGAAATAGAGATGAATATATGTGCCCAATACCCCCAGCTATTTGAGCCTTCAAGTATGTCCCTTATCTCATGTTCGAGGACGAACATTATTTTTAGTAGTGGATGATGTAATGACCTTGAAAGTCATTTTTGGAATTCTTAACAAAATTACCATTTTCCTTTCCTAAAAGTTGCCTTGAATCATTTTTGGTTGAATCTAAAAGTCAA
Organism: Solanum aculeatissimum; assembly: GCA_038996855.1. Classification (NCBI taxonomy): domain Eukaryota; kingdom Viridiplantae; phylum Streptophyta; class Magnoliopsida; order Solanales; family Solanaceae; genus Solanum; species Solanum aculeatissimum. Next base: position 3,047 of record JBCEWC010007688.1, on the reverse strand, counting down.
TTTTTGAAAGTCTTGTAAAAAGTTGAAGTTTTGCTAAAGAGAGTTTTTAAAGGCTTATAGTTAGAAATTTTGAGTTTTGTGGTTATTTTGAGTTTCGAGTGCCAGAATTCAATTCTGTCAATTTCATCAGCTCCGAAATGCACAATCTAGTCTAGAAAAACTTACGGAACTAAATTCGGAGTTAAAAAAAAAATTGGATCCAAAGTTACATTTTTAGTTTATTTTGGATCATAGTTTGACTTTGGTCAACATTTGGAGTTCGAAAGCTTGAATTGACATTCCAAAAGTTTTAGTGGTTCTGGGTGGTGAAACTAATGCTAAAAATGGTCTCGTTGTAATTTTTAGAGCTTCTAGAGTTATTTTGAGTGTTTGATTCCTAAACTAGTTTAAATAATATTTCTCGGGTTTTGGAACAAGGAGATCCCGAATTTGAATTCTGACTATTCCATTGAGTCCAAAACATCATTTTTAATAGAGTTACATGTGTGATTTGTGTTTACGAGATTCTAAATAAATTTCGAGGGTCTATTTCATGACTGAGTTGTATTTTGCTGGTTTAAACTGTATCTGGTGCAACTATAAGTTGTACTACACATTTGCGGAGTGTAAACATTCTTGACCTCCACATTTGCGAAGATGGGCTAGCGTTCACGGAGTATGAGCCTTTCCTTCTCCACGTTCGCAGATAGACACTTCGCGTTCATGGAGCTCTGGCTTTGATTGGCCTCTGCGTACGCAGAGAATTATCCGCGTTCTCGGAGTATAAAATTGTCCTGAACAGTGAACTCTTTTAAAATATCGAAATTAGTCATTTTTCACTATTTTTAATATTTCAAGATTAATTTTTGAGAGATTCTTCAAGGTTTTTCAAGACAAATCTTGGGTAACTATTTTCTGACCTTTTTCTTTAATTTCATTGATTAAATTGTGTTTTTAACTTAGAATTTGGGGTTTTTAATTGAAGATTTTGGGAAATTTTTGGACTTTAATTTCTAGTGGTAAATTGATGATTTCTATCTCATTTTAAATCCGTTTTCGAAATGGTTGTCGCCGTTGGAATCCTTATTACTTGGAGAACTTTTATGTATTAAATTTTAGATTTCGGCTACTTTTTTTGGCATAGGATTTTTGACCATTTACCCTTTTTATTCAAATTGATTGATTTTAGTGTCATTAGATTCATTATATGATTGTGATGTTATATTTGAATAGATTTTGGTGATTCAGAGTATTGTAGGACGGTGGAAGCTTTGGATTTGACTTGATTCGAGATTTTTTCTAAGACAAGTGGACTTCTAACCTTTTGTTAACTATGATTGAACCTAGTATGCTCTTATGTGTATGGAATTGAATGTTTTGGGTTAGAATTTATATCATCATAGGCTTTGATCATGAGATTTTGGATTGAGTAATTGTTCATGTAGTGAAATCTTGACTTGTGAATTAATTGTGGGTTCGTATTACTTGTGATCTTGAGAAATTATGAGCTATTGATATTGAGATAGTACTGATATTGAGATTTTATTCGTGATGTTGAGATCGTGATGATATTGAGAACGTGATGATATTGAAATTGTGATGATATTAAGATTGTGCACATTGTATTCACTATTACTAGTGCATTGATACTTGTAATGGCTATGACCAAGAGATAAGTAAGGTAACATGTGGATTGGTGGCCGAGGCCTTTACTGGTAGATGATTAGCCGAGGTCATTGTCGGATGAGCCGAGGTAATATGTTGGTTGATATTGTGGCCAAGGTCATTTCCGGTCAGGTGAGCATTAGTCGAGGTCATTGCCTGCAATATTCACGGATACATGGTCCTTGCATGACCCCTATGGGTCCCAATCTGAGTATATCAACAAATATATGTCATAGGATAGACATGCATTACGATTATTTGACATTGTATCACATTATTTACTTCTCATGACATCCACTCCATCTCATATCATTTACCCCTTTGATATTATTATATGTGCGTGTGAAATTGTGAATAAGTTGATATTGTTAATGCTATTGGAGACTTCTTATACTATTTGATCTTTTGTACTAGTTTGATATTTTGAGATACTATTTTATACAATGTGTATATTTGTCCATGTATAGTGTATTGTGCTAGGATTTTTTTGAGAGCAGGTGTGTAGTTCGGCGGTATGTGGTTGGGTGAATAGGAGTACTTGTGTGTTTTCATTGATTTACTTTAGGTTAGTTTTCATTTGCTGAGTACCTTGTTGTTTGGTGTTCATCCCTTGCTATATTTTTGTAGGGTGCGAGCTCAATCCTTCTTGCTAGCCTTCTTATTTCAGGATCACTCGTGAGGTAGTTGCTTGTCTCTTCAGCAGATCTTCGAGGACTCTACTTTATGTTTTGTTCTATTTGAGGACTAAATATTGAGACTTGTATTTCATTTGAGTATTCTGATTATTAGATGTTTGTACATGTGACACCAATTTTGGGATGGTTGTAGACTTGTTATTCATTATACTTATCTTTCTTATTAGATTGTATTATCTTCCGCTTAGTTATTGTTTTGGGTTGACCAGTGTTGGGCTGACTCGTCTTGATAGGTTAGGTGAGTGTCATCACACCCGATTTTCGGGTCGTAACAATTTTAAAAAAATAATAATAACTAATTTAGTTAGAGTACAATTAGGATTCTAGTTTTAATACATTTTTCCTAAATTTTAATTATATGAATCTAATTGTAATTATTTAATTTACTTGATGATGTAAAATATTTTATACACTAATAGTGCACAAAATTTAAATTCTTTTAGAAATGAGCTTGAGTTAATGAATATAATTATAAATAGAATTAAGTCTAATTACATGTGGATTTATAAAAATAATGCCACATATTCAATTAAAAAATTCATTAACCTTAAAGGTATTTTTGATCAAATAGATGAATGAAAAATGTAACGAAAAATGGTCAAAAATGTCCTTAAACTACATGAAAGGAACAAAAATGTCCTTGATTTATATTTTGATCCAAAAATGTCCTTATCATTGATACTTTGGTCCAAAATTACCCTTATTGTT
>JBCEWC010007687.1:0-21072 GCA_038996855.1 Solanum aculeatissimum | reverse complement strand
ACAATATATATATAATATATATTGGATATATATTATCGACGATATATTACAATTAGACAGATAAAATTACTTTTAAAGTTTGATTAAACATGTTAAGATCTCATGGAAACTTGTGTCATATCCATCTAGACTTGAATAGATTGAGTTGGGTATGTATAGATAGACGCTTATTGATTGGGTCCAATATGATCATATATAAGGGATACTATTCACAAAATAGCCACTTTTTATTTTTTGTAGTTGAAAAATAATCAGTATTATGAAATTTTTGAATTTCTTTAGTAAAATCCCGAAATAATTAATGTCCCGAGTTTCATATGAAAATTTGAAACTTATTGATAAAAAGGTTATAATTTAAAGAGAGAGCCAAAAAATAGTTAGTAGATGTTATCTCTATCGACTATCATATATAACTCATTTAAAAGCTCGAAGCAGTTTGAGTTAGGTATGCAATCCAGATTGAATCATAAAAAATATGATAGAAAAATTTATTAATTCAATCTGTTTTAATCCATCAAATATCACACAACTTATCTACTTGACATCATAAATAGTTTTATTTTTTAATTTAATAATAACTAACTTTATTTTTTTTATTTTTATATAGGGATTGGAGATAGTAAATGCAGCATTTTGTCAATATTTTCAAGGAAAATATTTGGAACTTTACAGAAAAATCAAGTTTGTAATGAGATTAATTGATCTTTATGGACCCTATTTATTCTTCAAGACAGCGTAAGTAATTAAAATCCTTCTCTATAAATATTATGAAATAAAAAGTAAAATTATTTTTTCAAAAAATTATTTTTATTTTTGGGATATTATTGGCACTTTTACCCCTCAAATATTGATAAATTTTCTTTTTTTTTTCCTTAAAAATTTAGGATAAATATATTTAACTGTCAATTAATTATATTAATTTGTCTTTTACTCCATATTCAAGGGTAATATTTTCTAAAAATATTCTAATTTCTCATATATATATATATATATATATATATATATATATATATATAAAAGGACCAAATTAAACACATATTTTATTTAATTGAGAGTTGAATATAATTAATTAATTTTTTTTTTTTACAGATTTGATGATTTAAATACAGAAAAATTACGTATGGCAGTAAAAGAAAGTGGCATTGAAACAGAAATTTTCTACTTTGATCCCAAGATTATTAATTGGGAAGATTATTTCATGAAAATTCATCTTCCTGGAGTTGTAAGATATGTATTTAAATAATTAATTAATACTGAAATTTAATCAGTATATTGCTAGGGATATTTAAATTAAAGCATTTTAAATTGTAACAAAAATGTAATTTTGTGTGTTATGAATTTCATTCAGTGTATCTATTTTCAATTTGTTGTAATGTTATTATTATTTGTTCTAAAACAAGATGTTATAATATTCATAAATAATTTTTTTATTAATTTGTCTCTAAATTACTTGTATTATATATGATTTGCTTGGAAGTTTGAATATTTTTTTAATTTTTTTATATATATGAAAATAATAATATTATATTCAGTATTATTTTATAAATGATGTATAAAGAGGGTGGTGAGTAGGTAGACCTTATGAGTTGGCCCTCTCCTGTGAAGATAGAGAGATTGTTTCCGATACGATAAGAACATTAATGAGTAAATTTGAAAAGTTCAAAAGAAAATTTGAATTTTTTTCTTCACATGTTACCCACGTTACAATCTAAAATAATCAACATTAATAAAATATGTGTTTCATTAGATATCCCAATCTATTCCGTCGCACTCCATTAATTAAATGACTTCTTAATGGTTTGCTCTTTTCAATTAATTTACGGTTATTTGAGTTATACAACATGGTTGGGCTGTTGTATCCTTGAGAGGGTAAATTAATCAAGAGTATTAGTGATGAATTGGTGTAGATTATGCCACAGTGGACTTGAATCTCCTCATTAAAAAGTACGAGATATTCACGCTTCAACCTTAATATATTATTTTATTTTACTTTATAATTTATTATAATTTGTGGTGTATACACCAATAAGATAAAAAAATTATTCGTAATGTGAAAGTTGGTAGATATGGTTTTGACTTTTTTTTTTTGGGAAAAAGGTCAAAAATATCTTTGAACTGTTTGTAATGAAGCAAAAATACCCCTCTTTTATATTTGGGCTCAAAACTATCCCTCCATTAAATTTTTGGCTAAAAATGTCCCTTCCCCCCTCTAACAGAAATAAAAAATAGTTAAAAATACCCCATAACTATCAGAAATTGAGCAAAAAATACTCGGCTAGATTTTAGTTCAAAAATACACCTTCCTTAAAACTGCAAAAAAATAAAAAAAACACCCCTCCCTCTAACGAAAATGACACCATGCATGTTGTATGGACAAAAAGCACTGCATGATCAATCCACGTGGAACCTCATTTAGGGACCCAAGAAGTTTTTTCTTTGAATATTTAGGTCTGAGACTAGCCTTTTCATGTTAAAAGGGTCTGTCATTTAAATAGCAAATGTCTCATAAAGTCGATCTTTGAATAATAACATTGCTTCATCCTCGTTATAATTGTTGCCCCGTCTTCAATCAGTTTCTCAAATTCAATAAGAAGCAATTCTTCAAATTTTTTGAACTTACGAAACTTGTATAGGAATTATTGTGCTCATGTTAACAATATAACACGATAACATTAATTAACAATTCTCCTTTTCTGTCTAGCCTTTTCTTCTCCATCAAACTTAGCTCGGTGATGATTTTCCTAATGCATTTCTCATAATATTGAATATATTATATATAAACAATAATATAATAAAATTATTATTTTATTTATTATTGAATTCTTGAAAAATGTCAAGTCAATATAGAACAAGTAAAATTAAAAAAAAAAGATCCTTTTTTTTAAATTTTAAATATTAGTTAGTTTATATATATTAACAATATAATATTACGATTTGTATATCTAACTGAGTTTTGAAATATTCAATATTTTTCAAATGAACATCTATTATCGTATCTAATATTAGAATTAAAATACCAAAAAAATTTCTTTCAATATTATAATTTGGTATTCATCAAAGTATGCATCTCTAGCTAATTAATTTGAAGACATGTAGGCCTAGATCTAAAGTGGATAATATGTCATGATCCAAAAATTGAGGTGTGATGACACTCACCTAACCCACCAATGTGAGTCAATCCAAACCCAACAACTTAACAAATATAAATAAAGCGTAAGATAAACAGTCTGATAAGATATATAAATGTGGAAAAAAACAACTACAATCATCCCAAAAACTGGTGTCATATGTACAAGTCTCTAAATACAGAATGCTCAAATGAAATATAAGTTATATTGTCTAGTCCTCAAATATAATAAAAATCATAGAGTGGGATCCTCAAAGGCCTGTTGAAGACATAAGAAGTTACCTCTCAAGTGATCTAGAAGCTCGATCCAATGAATAGAGATCTAACAGGATGGATTGCGCTCACAACCTACAAAAATGTAGCAAGGGGTGAGCACCAAACAACAGGGTACTCAACGAAATGAAACTAACCTAAAGTAAAGCAATGAAGAACATAAGTAACTCCTTAAATCCCAACCACAATCCGCCGAACTACAACCCTGCACTCAGAAAAGTCCCAACACAATATAATATACAGATCACAGTGATCTACATATGCTCATCATCTGGCATGATATCTCAATAAGACGCAAGTATACAAGTAGATCCAATACTTACTTATAACTAGGGATAAGATAAGTATACCACATACAATAATGCCAACCAAATATGATGTGAAATGAAGTGAATGCCATTAGATGTATATCATGCAATGCAATGACAAATAGTTGTGATGCATGTTTGTCCTAAAATACACATCCGTTGATTAGATATGGTTGTCTGCCTTAGTCAGAACCCATGGGTGCCGCACATGGACCATGTATTTATGATCATGGTCAGCAATGTCCTCGACTCATGTCACCAATATCTCAATATCATCGTGGTCACACATGGATCATAATATCTGTCGAAATCATTTTCCTTCGGCTTTGTCAGAATAGGAGCTGAAGTCAACAATAACTTGATCAGCTTTTGGAAGCTCTCGTCATACTCTTCGAATCAATAGCACACCACATTCTTCTGAGTAAGTCTAGTCAGTAAAGTTGCAATAATGGAGAAATCCTGAACAAAACGACAATCATAACCAGCCAAGCCCGTAAAATTGTGAATTTTTGTAGCTGAGGTAGGCCTAGTCCAACCCCGAACGACCTCAATCTTTGTCGGATCAACTCAAATACCCTCTTTGGATACCACGTTCCTCAAGAATGCTACCAAACTCAACCAAAACTCACACTTGGAGAATTTTGCATACAACTTCTCCTCCTTAAGCCTCTGGAGCACGATTCTCAAATGTCTCACATGATCCTCCTCGATCTTGGAATAGACCAAAATATCATCGGTGAACACAATCACGAACGAGTCCAGATACGGTTGGAATACCGTATTCATCAATTTCATAAATGCTGCAAGGGCGTTAGTCAAACCAAAAGACTTAACAAGAAACTCATAATGGTCATACCTAGTCCAAAAAGCTATCTTGGGAATATCTGATGGTCGAATACAGAGCTGATGATACCAAACCTTAAGTCAATCTTAGAAAATAATGCAGCTCCCAAAAACTGGCCAAACAAATCATCAATGCGAGGAAGCGAGTACTTGTTCTTGACAATCACTTTGTTCAACTGTCTATAATCAATACATATCCTCGTAGACTCATCCTTCTTCTTAACAAACAGAATGGGTACCCCAAGGTGAAACACTGGGGCTAATAAAACCCTTACTCAACATATCCTGAAGCTACTCCTTTAGTTCTTTCAACTCAGTTGGAGTCATCCGATAGGAAATGATAGAAATTGGCTTGGTGCCGGGCTCAAGGTCAATAACGAAGTTAATCTCCCGATCAGAAGAGACTCCAAGAAAATCAGTAGGAAACACATCCAGAAACTCACAAACCACTGGAATAGATTCCATAGAAGGTGATTCCGCAACAATATCATGAATAAAAGCTAAGTAAGCCTAATACCCCCAATCAATCAACTTTTGGGCCCATATATAAGATATCACTTTACTAGGATAGGAACCCCTCGAACTAGTCCACTCAATACTTGGTCTATCTGGTATGGCTAAGTAACGGTATTGACATAAAAATAAAGAATAACACGATAAGGAGATAGTCAATCTATACCCAAAATAGCATCAAAATCTACCATATCCGGTATAATCATATCTACCCAAGTCTCATAGCCTGCCAAAATAACAAGACAAGATTGGTACACCCAATCCACTACCGAGGGCTCTCCTACTGGGGTCGAAATATGAACAGACATAGATATGGAATCACAAAGAAACTCAAACCCAAAGAAGAAATATGCAGATACATATGAATAAGTAGAGTCAGGATCAAATAACACAAATGCAGGGCGATGACAAACCGGAACAATACCCGTAATCATATCGTCAAAGGCCTCAGCCTCAGGCCATCCTTGAATAGAATAACAATAAGCACCTCAACCTCCACTCAAAGAAACTGACCCCCTCCCACCCGATTGAGTGGAAATATCACCTGCTCCCCTATCACCAGTACGTCCACCTCTATCTGTCTAACCTCTACCACGACCCTTCGTCTGTGGGGTTGAAACTTTAGTTGGTGGTGCTAAATCTCTAACAGGTGTGGTAAAGTATGTACAATAGGATCCAAAATGAGTCTGCCTCAGGCACTGGCGCATCAAATGATCAGGAGATCCACACTCATAGCAAGATCTCGGGGTAAACCACTACTGTGAAAAAGTAAGTGGGATGTTATAGTCTCCTCGACCTATAGGCCTCTGCTGGGAACTAAACGAACTTCGTCCCGAGCTATAGGAATTACTGGGACCTCGTCCCCCCTCTGAAGCTGGCAAGGCTGCATGAACCCCATGATACTGAAATGAACTATCTCCTTTGACCATACCTCTGCCCCCTGATGAGGCACCTGAGTATTGTCCCAATGTAGAGACCTTTTTGGGGTCCACAAACTCCTCTCACTGCATCAACTCTGTCTCCTTGACAACACTAACCACCGGCTGGAAGGAAGCCTCATCTCTAGCCATCCAAAATATCGACTGTCTGATAGAATAAATCAATCCTCTCACAAATCGACGAACCTTCTCTCCCTCGATCGAAAGTACAACTGTAGCATGATGAGCCAACTGGCAGAAGCGAACCTCATACTCTGAAACTGTCATGGTGCTCTGCCTAAAGCTCTCGAATCTCAATGCAAGAACTGGTGTCACATGTACAAGCTTTAAAATATAGAATGCTCAAGTAAAATATAAGTCATAATGTTTAGTCCTCAAATAGAACAAAAAACATAGAATGGGATCCTCAAAAGCCTACTGAAGACATAAGCAACTACTTTTCAAGTGATCTAGAAGTTTAATCCAATGAACAGAGATCTAACAGGATGAACCGGGCTCACAACCTATAAAAATGTAGGAAGAGTTGAACACTAAATAACAGGGTACTCAGCGAAATGGAACTAACCTGAAGTAAAGCAATGAAGAACACAAGTAACTCCTTAAATCCAAATCACAATTTGTCGAATTACAATCCTGCACTCAGAAAAGTCTCAGGAAAATATAATATACAGATCACAGTAATATACATATACTCATCATCTGACATGAGATTTTTGACCATTTTTACCTTTTTCTCTGAATTAATTGATTTTAGTGTCATTAGACACGTTATGTGATATCATATTTGAATAGATTGTGGTGAATTGGAGTACCGAAAGAGGGGGAAGCCGGTGATTTTGACCTGATTTGAGACTTTATTTGAGGCAATTGAATTTTTAACTTTTTATTAAGTATGAATGAACCTCGTGTGCTCTTATGTGTATGAAATTGAGTAGGTATAATTAATATATTGGTTAAACTAGTCAACTATTTTACAATGAGCTAGCAAAATCATACCTAAAAATTAAAGAGCAATTAATATATAAAAAAAAACAAAAAGCAAATGTCAACCAACAAATAAAGAGATTGTCTACTAATTTAAGATCTTATTTTAAATGAGGTTAAGTTATATGGTTAGTCAATATAAAAAAGTATTTTTAATATGATACTCGTGCAGACAAATCAAAATTTAAAATTTATGAATCTAAATTATAGGATAGCTATAGAAAGGTCAAGTAGTCGAATTTTATAAATGTATTTTTGTACATATTTCAATACAAATATTGAATTCAAATTAATGTTGCATGTCAATTTGGCGAAACTGCATATATTGACTTCTATCTCCACCGTTGATATCTCTTGTACCTATTGTAGCAAACAATCTTTCTTATCTTCAAGAATACAAATAACAAAAACAACAATAACATACCCAGTGAAATTTCATAAATAGGGTCTGGATAGGATAAAATGTACACAGATCTTATCACTACTTCATAGAGATAGAGATGATATTTTTGAAAATCTCTTGTCTAAAAAATCAAGCCTCTAAACAGAAGATCTTCTAGAATACAGATCTCATGATTTAATAAGATTTACATGCCATTATTCTTTGAATAATCTGATAGTATAAAAGAAATTATTTACACTATCAATTGTATATATAACTCATACTCTTCTTAGATTTTTATTAAGAAGACAAATATAAAAATATCAAAAGAATGAGAGGTTGTTTGGATGTCATATAAAGTGTGTTATGTAACATTTTAGAACAAGATCTTTAATTGGAGATGAGTGCTTAAATGCTTGTAACTAAGTTCATAAATGCTTATTTATTATAGTAAGGGTTAAATGTTTGCTTTAACTCTTTGCTTTAATTACCCTTAACTTAAGGTAAATGAATGACCTAAATGTTAGGAAAGAGTTGGAAAGAGTGAAGCATCTTCAAATCATTTTGCCTATATATATTGGAAGATGAGTGCATGAATTTCATATATCAAATACTAGCATTTTCATAATCTAAGTGTTTTTACAAACTAAATTCTTGATTACTCTCATGGAATCGTTTCTAGAAGGCAAGACTATCTTCGTTACTGGTGCTACGGGTTTTCTTGCAAAGAGTATTCTCTCTCTATCTCTCTACGTATAATTTGTTATTATAGTATGATTTTTTATGTTGCTGAAATAAACTTATTTTGAGAAATTTAATTTTTATGAAAAAATTATCAAAAAAGGGCTTTGAGATATTAAAAATTTATGTACTGGTAAAGTTGTTGTCATGTGATCAAACAGTCACAGGTTCAAGCCTTGGAAATAGCCTTTGCAGAAATGTAAGATAAGATTGTGCACAATAGACCATTGTGGTCGGGCCCTTCCCTGGACCCTGACATAGCAGGAGCTTTAGTGCCCTAAGCTTGCTCTTTTTTTTTTACTATATTATTTGAAAAATGTTTTTGTTGATATTTTCCGTTTGTTCAAACGTAAAATGTGTTCTTTTAAAAAAAAATTTTTAAAAGGAACAAATTATGCGGATAAATAAACATATACTAGTTAATTAGCTAACATAGCTATAGTTTGAATTAATTACGGCTCGCGGCAAACATCTAGCTGTGAATACAGTTTTGAGTTTTGTATAATTCGCGCGATTTATACAAACATTGTGTGTGGTTATACAAAAGTTATGCGCGAATCAAATTATATAGTGAAATATACAAACATATGAATTGTATAGCCAATTATATAAACGTTGTGCATGAATTGTATAGAGAAATATACGATCACTATACAAAAACTGCAAATTGTATAGAGAATTATACAAAAATTGTTATAACTATAGTTACAAAATATAATTACCCAAATTATAGGTATGGAGTATAATTAAGATGTTTTTGAGTGGTTATATGCCGAAAATTCAATTACTTTGATCCTCTCAATAAATGAATATGGCTATAATTAAGATATGTTTGACATAATGTAAATGAATTTAAATTGTTTATGCACATAAATTAAATTTATTTTTTTTATTATGTCCTTTGATTTGGTTTTGTAATATGTAGTTCTTGTAGAGAAGATACTTCGTGGTCAACCAAATGTGAGAAAATTATTCCTTCTTATAAGAGCTTCAGACAAAAAATCCGCCAGAAAACGTTTTAGTGATGAGGTAAAGCAAATATATAGTTTCTTTTGATTTAATTATTTGATATATTTCTTTGTTCATTTGAATTTTTTGATTTTTTATAATGAAATTACATAAAATAAATATTGCAAATAAATAACTCATAAGGAAAATGGTCATAATTTTAAAATAGTAAATCATGCTAAAATGCGTGTAATAAAATATTAATTACATAGTTAAACATTAATGAAAAACTAAAATTAAGTTATATATTTAGTTGTCTAAATCAATATAAAATTAAAGAATGAATATTCATCATTATAAATTATTCTTATTGTTGAACTGATTTTTGTTGTTGACATTATTATTGATTTGAACTTTATTAGAGTTACTAATATTTATGGACTATAAGCTTTATTAAACTATTCAAAATTCTAAATCAAGCTTGAAATAATATTTCAAAAGATAAAAACTATATAAAAAAAAAAGTTTAAAAAACATCTATCAATTATATCAAAGTAAATAATTTTATGTATAAAATACATTTTAAAAATTGTATATATATAAAATGTCAGGTTGATTTGGTCTCGGGTTCACTTTTTAAAGTTAAAACCAAATCAACTCAAGTATAGTTGAATATTTTTCTAATACCAAACCAAGTCAAACTAAACTACTACTCGTTTTTTTTTTCAATTTAACTCGAATTATGATTTGATGCAATTTTTGATTCAGTTTTACTCATCCCTATGCCTTAACTTTACTCACGTCTTAGTAATTTAGAGTTACTCTTATAATAAATAATTCATAGTCAATTGGTGATATGCAAATTCAAAAATAAAAATAAAATAATATATATATATATATATATATATAAATATAAATTTAAACATCAATTTAATGAATATTAAATTATTTCATTGTAACAAGCAAATAGGAAAGAATAAAATTATTATCATGAACAAATAAAATAAAATCTACAAGCACATAATACAAGATAGAATAAAACAAAAATAATAACTTGATATGACGATTCCAGATGCCGAATGACGATGATTGATGAACAAGAACTACCATTTTTTTAAAAGAAATTCACAAGTCACAAATATATAAATATAAAGAGTCAGTAATATATATTTTTAATTTAACTATAATTCTAATTGATAAAGTACTCAAAGATTTTAAGTTTTATTTTAATTCTATTTCTAAAATTAGAGTAGATTGTTTTTGAATAAATTAGAGTGGGCCCGTAGATTTTTAGTGAAGTGTCAAGAGACACAAGCCAAAAACACCTTGATGCATAGAAGGTCCTTTTAATTCTATTATCTTTTATCTTTTATTTTTAATATACATGTATATTTAGTAAAATATTTCGATAAAGGCATGTCACGTGATACACCTTCACTAAATGTAGCTTCGCCTCTATTTATAGATGTTGAATCCTCTTAGTTTTTTCGTATGTTTTACTTTTTTATATTTTGAATTCTTTTGATAAAAAAAATTTGACGAAATATTTTGGGAGTTTTCACACAGATTATGCAGTCTGAGCTATTTAGTGTTCTAAGAGAAACAATAGGTGCAAATAACTTAAATTCTCTCATAGACGAGAAAGTATTTCCAGTTGCTGGTGACGTTTCATTTGAGGATTTTGGAATTGAAAATTCAGAAATGTTCAAAGAAATTGATATAATCATAAACTCAGCTGCAACTACTAGATTTGATGAAAGGTATATATATTCATATGATAAATGTATTTCATTTTAATGGAAAACATTAATTTGATTTAATGCCCTATGTTTTTTCTACCTTGTAGATATGATATTGCAATGAATATCAATGTTGTAGGTGCCTTCAATGTCCTCAAGTTTGCTAAAAGATGTGTAAATGTGAAAATTCTTGTCCATGTATCCACTGGTCAGTTTTTAAATCTTAAAAAAATATGTTATAACTTTATTTCTTCTTCATATATTCAGCCAAATATCATCATATAAAATAAAATATTTTAATTATGCAGCATATGTTTGTGGGGAAGGTGAAGGATTAATCCCAGAGAAATCATTTATTTTGGGTGAAACACTCAACAAAAACTCAAAATTAGAGATTAATGTGGAGAGGAAAGTGATATATGAAAAACTCAAAGAACTTGAAGCTCAAAACTTGACATCAAAGGAAATGACAATGGCCATGAGAGACCTAGGCATTCAAAGGTTGGATGATTTAACTTATATTAATTAACTTAAATTTTAACCTATCTAGTAGGTTAATTACTTGTTAATTAATTTCACTTATTATAGGTGGATACATATGCATTTGTGTTAGGTGATCTAATAATGTAAATATTTTTTTCGTATCGCGAGTATACAAGAATTTAAACTCAATTTACATATATATACTGTCAATGTAAAAAATATATACAAATTTTCAATTAGGTCATTATGTTCAAGGGTATTAATTTAGGATAAATTACGTAACTAGACAAACATATGATGTGTATTTAATTATTATACCAGTATAGTTTGGAGAAATTACAATTTATAACTATAGTCAGAGTTTTGTTGCTATTTTCTCTCTTCATCTCTCTCTGCAATCTCTTACCAGATATACAAATACATATGTATACCAATTGCATATATATAATTAATTGATAGATATACATATTCAATTCAACAGATATGCATATACGATTTGCCTCTCTCTACTCTCTGTCCTCTCTCACTCGCTTCTCTCTTTTTTCTCTTGATCTCGCTCGCCTCTCTCCTTCCTCTCCCAATCTCGCTTGCCAAATATACAAATACATATGTATATTAGTTACACATATACAATTATTTGACAGATATATACATATACAGTTCGCCCCACTCCACTCTTTGCTCTCTTTCGCTTGCCTCTCTCCCCCTATCTCGATCTCGCTCGCCTTTCTCCTATAATATTTACTACCAATCATAATTTTAGCAAACTATAGATATTTTTTGTCTTAATATGTTTCAAGTGTTTGCTCTTTTTGAAAAATCCTCATTAATTTATCGATAGTTTTTCTAAGTCGATGATATATATAACTTGAACTATTTTTCTTTTTAATAACATTAAGATGACTCTTATGTTTGATGTTTTTAGGGCAAATTTGCATGGATGGCCAAACACATATTCCTTCACAAAGGCAATGGGAGAGATGCTTTTAGGACACTATAAAGAAAATGTTCAAGTTGTTATAATACGTCCAACAATTATTACTAGTACTTATAAACACCCATTTCCTGGATGGATTGAAGGAGTAAAGTAAGTAAAATTATAAATTCAAAATTGTTTTGAGATAATTAAAATAAAGTACAACATTTATTTAATTATTAAATAAATGGACTCATCATCTCTAGCTTATATATTTTGTATAAAATTTTGTAATTGTAGAACAGTGGATTCCTTTATTTTGGCCTATGGCAAAGGAGCATCAAATTTCTGCTTTGGTGACCCAAACACAAAACTTGATATGGTATGTGGTCTCTTTGTTTTAGTTTTTATTTTATCATGTTAAACTTTTTTATAATTATGCATGACATGCTTAAGTGTCCTAATTTTTTCCTAATTTTACTAAGTACAAGTGAAGTTGGATCTCTTTCTAATTTTTTTTATCTCTTCGATTACAGATTCCAGGTGATATGGTGGTGAATTCAATACTTGCATCAATTAAAACACATATTGAAAATGACCAATATTATTCTTTTGAAGAATTAATATATCATATGAGTTCATCCAAAAGAAATCCCATAAAATCTTCAGATATGCAATTGTTCTTATTTAATTATTTCACCAAAAATCCATGGATGAACAAAGGTGGAAAAATCATCAAAGTGAAGAGGCCTACACTATTTAGCAGCATGGATAGCTTTAAAAAATACATTTCAACCTATTATTGGCCATTGTTAAAGGTTTGCTTTTTATTATACTAAGGTTAAAATGATTATTTGTGAATTTTATCTAGTTCATAAAGTTGGCCAATTAGTTAATAGAGTTATTATTTTCAATGATATTAATTTATGCTTAATTAATTTCTTATGTTTATAGATATTAGAGTTGGCAAATGTATTATCATGGCATCATTTTGACAAAACCTACAAGGATTTGAAAAGGAAGATTGATATGAGTATGCGTCTATCTGAACTCTACAAACCTTATTTATTTTTTCATGGAAGGTAAGTCGCGTTAATCTTTATAGTTCTTTTTTTTTTAAATTCCAATTATTTTTTTCATTTCGGTACATGTGATACACTTTCGTTTTAAAGTTTATTTAAAGCAATGTCCCAATACATCACATTTTGATACATTATCTTTGTTGATACAAGACACAACTGTTCTGATACATTATTTTTGTTGATCCAAGACAGACCTATATATATCTTGATTCATTGTGTTCCGGTACATTGCGTAAGAGTGATGAATCCAAGAATAGAAGAGAGTAGAAATTTTTGTAATTTTTTCAAATGATAGAAAAATTTAGAGGATATAATAAAATAATTTGTATATTTAGGTAGTTTTTTAAAAAAAAAATCACACTTGATATACTAAACATATATTTTATCTTATAGCTTTGATGATGTCAACACTGAAAGGTTGAGAATGACAATGAAAGAACAGAAGATGGATGATGTGCTCAACTTTGATCCAACTTGCATCAATTGGGAAGATTATTTCATGAACATTCACCTCCCTGGAGCTGTCAAACACATTTTCTAGGGATTTTATACAATATTCAACATTCATATTTATTATAACTTTCTTTTCAACATATGATTATATATTTATTTAAAAAAGATTGTATGTGTGATAAAAGTGTTTAAAAAGGAGAATTTTTTCCCTTGTCATTCATAATTATTTCATTCTTGTATTTGAGTGGGTTTTTTTTGTGTCACCACCAAAGTTTTAGATTTGGTTCTCTCTCTCATTAGTAATGACATTTTGATCTTCACTTGTTCACCAAAGAAATAATGGCTTCACATTTTCTCTCTATCTATCTCTTTGTTATCAATATATTGTATATTGTTTTAGTAAGAATTTAAGGAAGATGAAATTTTGGAGGTGAATTTACATAGTAGGTCCCCACCTATAGATTTAGGTCCAATAATGTTCAATACTTATTTTGATGTATTCTAAGTGTGTGTATATATATTTTAATTAATTATAGGATCACACATAGAGTATATATTGTGAGCTGGCTAGAAAAAGAGCTTTACTTTTGCCAAATCCTATGTTTTCAATTGAACCCTACAAATAGAGTTGGCTAAAAAAAAAAGAAAGATTGGCATGATCAAGATCATAATTGTAACATCCCATAGTCATTCTAGCTAAGATCAAATCAAAATCGAGAAAAATCAAAAAAAAAATATACTAGGATAAATCAGGTCCGCATTTGAGGAGAATTTTTATGCGTGAATTTTTTTTAAAAAAGTTTGTGAATCAGAAGAGTGCGCGTCAAGTCCGCAACGCGTACTTGGCTATAAATCGCATGCCTTGAATGTGACATGCGATTTAGTAGTTATTCATAAAATGCATGTCTCGAATATGATTTATATGCCAAAAAAATGAATTAAAATGGAACAAGTCCGCATCGTGGACTTGTTCAATCTCAGTACCTATTTTTTTTTCAATTTTAAGTGAAGGAAACTTTCATCTTTTTTCACTTTTTCTAGTCTTAGATCATGTCGTTTTTAGACTAGAATCCATCCCATATAAGTACCTAAACGCTATTTTTCTCATTACACATAAGAATCTTTTAAGAGCAAGAAGAGAGGAGAAAAGAAAGAGGCTAGGGTTCCAAACGTTCAATGATTATTGTTCAAGATTCGATTTGTTCTTTAATTTCTGATGTGTAAGGCTACTTAGAGTATTGGACTAAGTTCATCGTCATACCCCTCATTTAATTTAAGTTGGTAAAAGCTTAATCTAGGATTTCAACACAAGTTCCGAGAGGTTCAAATTGATCTTGATTCTTCCAACTGAATTCTATGTAAATTCATTGAGATTGTATTCCCTTATATGATTCTACTTCTTGATTGGTTGTTCATGTCTATTTTCACATGAACCCTAGTTGAGTTGAGTTGAGTTGAGAAATTACAATTGCTACATTGTTTGCATGATTATTTTCCAAAAGAGAAAGCATCATATCAGTTTTAGAAGCGAAGTCCAGTCAATTAAAATACTTTGCATGACTATTTATTATGCATAGTTTTCAAATTTTAAGTGAATTCAAATATTGTCGCATTTAATTATTCTATGTTTTACCTTGAGTCAGAAAGTGATTATTTTCATAAAATTTGAGCATAAGTTAATTTAGAGAAGCCTCATAATTAATATTTTTTAGCATGATTTGATTAAGAAGTATTTTAACCACATAGTTGCTTGATTTGAGTGCTAAAAAATATTTAGAAGAAATCTAAAGAAGGGTTTTTAAAGAAGAGTTTTGAGGAGAGTACAGGGAACTAATTAAGTAATTTCCAAATATGATATTTTAGAGAGAAACCTTGAGTTTTTTTAAGTATTGAGATATTTCAAAAGCAGTTTCCTCTTTTAAGAGACTAGTTTCAGTAATTACATCAAATCCAGAAAAGTTAATATTTTAAACATTGAGTTGAGCAAAGTAAATGATTTTGGAAATAATATTGACCATTGATTTGGGTATGAGTTTAGATAACTCCAACCTCATAAACTATGTAATCGGCATAGGATAGAATCATATCAACATTTGTACGACTCCTCACTTGTCTCTGAGATGGCCTATTAGATGGATCCATAAGTTAAGTTTGTCCATTATTCTGGCAAGGTATGGAATGACTCTGACAACATGGGCAAGACATTGTATCATCATAAAGCTCATAGTGATGGTTGTCGGTTAGAGAAACTCCCCAAGAAGTAAAGCTTTATATTTTATACACTGAGTTATATTATTTCTTTATTAAAGTATTTTCTCTTAAAATGTTACATGCTTGGTTGAGTTGAGCTATTTTTCAGAGCTGAGCATCTTGATTATTATATTTTTCATACATTGAGTTGCATTCATTAATGCATTGAAACAATATTTTATTTACAGTGCATGTTTTTATGTCTGAGTTATTCTGAGTCGAGTCTTTGAAATTGAGTATCCTAATATGAGTTCCTTTTTGTGATTTTACATACCTATATACTCCATGTACTAACGTCATTTAACATTGCATCATTTTATGATGAAGATTCAGGTACTCATGATGGTAGACATTTAGTAAGGCAGTTTCTCATCAGCAGTCAACGAAGCCTCTTTGCATTCAGAGGCGCTCTGGAGTCTTTACTTTTTTATATTTGAGGTAGTTGTGGGTCGGCCCCAGTACCTAGTTCAGTGTCTATATTTTAGAGGCTTCATAGACTAGTGAGACATTGCTTAGTTGAATTCCATGAGCTTAATTTGAAAGTATGGAGTTAAGCTACATGCATTGCTGCACTTTTGTTTTTTTTTTTAATTTTGCAAAAAGACTTAAGATGTATGTCTCATTATGTTAAAGTCTTTCGGTGAGTGAGTTATCTAGCCAAATGATTCACTTAGGATCAGAAATGATTTTCGAGTGCTGATCATATTTACGGTGTAGACTCGGAGCGTGACAATAATTGAGTCCCACACCATTATTCTGTTATCTCTACTTATTTTATTAGATCATAACTCTAATATCAATTATTCAATTTTTACTATTTTCCTCCTATATACATTTAGATATAGGGTGGACCTATAACGTAATTTTTTTAAAATTAAAAGCTTCCTCTTATCTTTAATTATCTGTTATTAATCTTCTAGTTTGCATATATATATACACACACTAGTAGATGAATGCATGAATTCATATCATATATCATTTTCAATATCACCATTCACAACTATAGAATTTAGGTGCCCTTATTTCCCAACAAGTTCTACACAATGGAATTATCTAAAATTAAACCATTTCTAGAAGGCAAAACTGTTCTCATTACTGGAGCCACTGGTTTCCTTGCAAAGAGTACACTCTCTCTTTGTCTATGTGTGTGTGTGTGTGAGGATTGTCTATTTATCTTTTTATTTGTGTATTGAGTTCCTGCATCAATAGGAATATGGAATTTTTGCCTTTTCATATATATAATCTTTGAAAATCTTCACATCATAAATTAGCTTTTCAGATAGACATGGCGACCATTCTCTTATAATAATGTTAGAGTCGGGATTTATTTCAATTCTTGATTTACCTTTATTGAAACTCATTTTGTGTTGTCCATGCTTTAAATGTTCAAATCTTACCCGGTTGTCGGGTGGGAGTGGGGGTGGTCCCTATATAGGTCGGGATGTGTATTATTTATTTTTTTAATTCCATATAAATCCCTTGTATTTTATTTAATGTAGTTGTAGTGGAGAAGATACTTAGAGTTCAACCAAACGTGAAAAAACTATTCCTTCTGTTAAGAGCTTCAGATACCAAATCAGCCAGAAAACGATTGAATGATGAGGTACTAAACATGTATTTTTCTTCATAATTTTATTGAGTATAATATGTTACTTATTTTAAAAAGTATATAATATGTTATGTATACTGATATAAATATAAGATAACTTATTCCATTAAACAAACATTTTAGATTATAGATGATAATTAAAGATGAAAATTTATTATTTATGATGCATAAATGACTTGATGGGACTTCTTAACTTGCAAGTTTCATTCACAGATTTTGCAGACTGAATTATTTAGTGTTCTACGAGAAAAAATAGGTGCAAAAAACTTACATTCTCTCATAGAAGAGAAAGTAACTCCAGTTGCTGGTGACATTTCATTTGAGGATTTTGGAATTAAAAATTCAAAAATGTTCAAAGAAATTGACATAATCATAAATTCAGCTGCAACTACTAGATTTGATGAGAGGTATATATATATATTCATATGATTAATGTATTTCATTTTAATGGAAAATATTAATTTGATTTAATGCCCTATGTTTTTTTTCCTTGTAGATATGATATTGCAATGAATATCAATGTTGTAGGTGCCTACAATGTCCTCAAGTTTGCTAAAAGATGTGTAAATGTGAAAATTCTTGTTCATGTATCCACTGGTCAGTTTTTAAATCTTACAAAAAATATGAATTTTATTTTTCATAAATGTCATATTTAGTCAAATTTCATCATATATAATAAAATATTTTAATTATGCAGCATATGTTTGTGGGGAAGGTGAAGGAGTTATCCTAGAGAAATCATTTATTTTGGGTGAAACACTCAACAAAAACTCAAAATTAGAGATTAATGAGGAAAGGAAAGTGATATATGAAAAACTCAAACAACTTGAAGCTCAAAACTTGACACAAAAGGAAGTGACAATGTCCATGAGAGACCTAGGCATTCAAAGGTTTGCAAAAGAAAATCTATTCGACTGTATCGTTACATTTTATGTTGCATTGTTTCTTTACTGGTCGTCATTTATTCTAAAACAAATGACAGGTTCTATAGTCATACAGTTGTTATACTGTCATGTTTCACAAATTTAAGATCGATCATAAGTTTTAATTCTTTTGAATTCATTCTTAAGATTCGTCTTGATTTAAACTATATTAACATTAAGATGACTCTTATGTTTGATGTTTTTAGGGCAAATTTGCATGGATGGCCAAACACATATTCCTTCACAAAGGCAATGGGAGAAATGGTTTTAGGACACTATAAAGAAAATGTTCAAGTTGTTATAATACGTCCAACAATTATTACTAGTACTTATAAACACCCATTTCCAGGATGGATTGAAGGAGTAAAGTAAGTAAAATATATATTAGGTCTTTTTTATTTATAAAATATTGATATATTTATAAAATTTTGCAACTGCAGAACAGTGGATTCCTTTATTTTGACATATGGTAAAGGAATAATGAATTTTTGCTTTGGTGACCCAAACACAAAACTTGATATGGTATGTGCTCATATTATTTATAATTTTATTATAAAAAGTAGTAATTATTTAACCTCGTTTTAACTACAGATTCCAGGTGATATGGTGGTGGACTCAATACTTGCATCAATTATAACACATATTGGAAATGATCAACATTATTCTTCTGAAGAATTAATATATCATATAAGTTCTTCAAAAATAAATCCCCTAAAATCTTCAGATATGCAATTGTTCTTATTTAATTATTTCACCAAAAATCCATGGATGAACAAAGATGGAAAAATTATCAAAGTGGGGAAGCTTATACTATTTAGCAGCATGGATAGCTTTAGAAGCTACATTTCAACCTATTATTGGCCATTGTTAAAGGTTTCTTCTTTTTTTTCTTTACATCAAAATGATTTATATCGAAGTATTTGAATTCTGCTGAATCTGTAGTCACTCTACTCTTGTATGGATGTACTTTTTCGTAACAATAAATATATTTTCTTGAAACTCTAAATCTATCTGATGATTAACTTGTGCTTGTAGATAGTAGAGTTGGCAAATGTATTATCCTGGCGTCATTTTGACAAAACCTACAACGATTTAAAAAAGAAGATTGATAAGGCTATACGTCTATCTGAAGTCTACAAGCCTTACTTGTTTTTCAATGGAAGGTAATCTCTTTCATCATTAACATTCTATTTCTGAGATCACATATAATATTTTGAGATAATATTTTTTGTGTTTACTAATTACTAAACATCAGAAAATAACTATGAAACCAATTATATATTTTTTAATTTATAGAAATATATTTCTTCATACCGAACATGCTTCTTAATAAAATATACACTTAATACTAAATACATATTTTCTTTTATAGCTTTGATGATGTAAACACTGAAAGGTTGAGAATGACAATGAAAGAACAGAAGATGGACGATGTGCTCAACTTTGATCCAAGTTGCATCAATTGGGAAGATTATTTCATGAATACTCACCTTCCTGGAGCTGTCAAGCACATTTTCTAGGGATTTAATTCATAAAATTATCAAATGTTATCATTATTGTTCAAATTAAAGTTAATTTTCTTCAACAATGATAAATTATTTTTTTTTGCAATATAATGGCAGCTAAAAATTAAAGCTAGTTTCTTTTAATAATGGCATCTTTAGTTATACTCTGAAGCTCCACAATGTCATCAACAAGGTTTGTGCCTACATTAATAGTACTCCCTACGTCCTCTTTTATTTGAGATCCTTTGACTTGACACGGTGTTTAACAAAAAAGAAAGACTTTTATAACTTGTGGTCTAAAATCATTATTAGATATTTGTATGACTGAAAATCATTTCACTAAGGATAAAAGAGAAATTTTAAAGTTAAATTGTTTACAATTAGAGTAACTTGACATTCTTTTTTAAACGAACAAAAAAGGAATGGATGTCACATAAAATGAGACAGAGGAAATAAAAAATTTGATGTGAATTTTTGGTGATGCATTATTTGATGTTTTATAATTGTGGTGTAAAAAGATGTCTTTTGATAATAATTAAAAAGAAAATAAAAAAAAAGATAATATTTTACATAACTATGATGTGGCGTTAATGTGGCATTGACGTGGCGCTAACGAGGCACGTGTGTAATGCACTTCCCCTTGTGAGATTGATATTATAGTATTAAGGTGGGATTTAATTCACTTGAAAGTTATTAAGAGGCCAGAGTATTTAAACGTTGATATAGTTAAAGTACTAAAGTAAGTTTTGCTTCCAATCAGGTGGGATTTGATGTATCTTCTCTTATAAAAAAACATAATGTGTATACATGTATGATATTGTAAATAATCCATGGATTTTCTAGACGTGCATCCAATTAACCTATAGTCTTTCAACTTTAAAGATAGCAAGTAACATGTTACAACGTTGGCAAAGTCAAAGTTTCAAATTGTGAGTTTTTTATTTTAGAATATGATTTCAAGTGCTCATTAATAAAACTTTGTTCTTACTAGTTTAATAAAGGAGAAATTACATATATATATCTATATATATATATATACAAAAAAGTAAAAAGTT
>JBCEWC010007686.1:0-21072 GCA_038996855.1 Solanum aculeatissimum | reverse complement strand
ATGTTTTTTCAACTTTTTCTTGGAGCATGGTTTGTGGACCTAAACAAATTAATTATGTGATATTTTCACATTAATTTGACAGGATGACATGTTTTTTCAACTTTTTCTTGCGGATCTAAATAAATTGATTATGTGATATTTCCACATTAATTTGACAAGATGATATGTTTTTTCAACTTTTTCTTGGAGCATGGTTTGTGGACCTAAACAAATTAATTATGTGATATTTTCACATTAATTTGACAGGATATGTTTTTTCAACTTTTTCTTGGAGCACTAGTATTATATACATAGTTTTGTGTGCCATTGTGATGTCCCTGACAGAGGGTGGACTGATTAATAAGGCGGGTCGAGTAAGACAATTGACATGTTTTTATATATGCTGATAAGTTTGTAAAAATGATATTTAAGCGAATCTTATTAAATAAGAGTCCAAGTTGACATGAAATAAATTAGGCGCCAAAATCGAATCAGATCATTAGTATGATTTTTTGTCGTGAAATAATATTTTATAGTATCTTCTAATCAGAAATATACGACTATTTGTTTGCCAAATAAATTAAATCGATAGAAGGGGCTGGATGACAAAGTTTGAATAATACACTAATTAAGTTATAAATTAATCTCAAAGGTTGGTGGGATTACTAATATTTTAGTCTATATATTCCTTCATAAAATATAAGATGATGTAGGTGTACCGGACAAAAATCATCTTATTCAATAGTCAATTTTGTCTCTTTAACCTACATTGGCATTATCCATATTTGGAATCTTTTTGCGTATCCCCATGCATTTACGTGTATTAAATACTTTGTAAATCTAGATTAGATTTATATTTATATTAATATAATCTATAAATTTAAAACAAAAAAGTGGAATATATTGCTTATGATCGAGTTTGAATATAAATATTGCACGTTGTCTTTAACAAATTACTTGTCTTTGACCACACCCACCCTCCCACGAGAAAATGACATTTTCAGATTTTGTACAAAAATAAATATTTCTTCTGTCCCGTGAGATCTTCATTTTATATAGTGATCCCATGAGATCTTCATTTTAACAAATAATATATATTTTTATGTGTTAAAATGAAGATCCCATGAGATCGACTAATATGTATTTTTTTTATGTGTTAAAACATAGTTATTTTTCCTTTTAAAAAAATTTATATAGTGATCGTTTGAATTGGATATAAAAATTTCGATTTGAAAAACTCTATAAGACAAAATTATTGTTTTGTATATACAACAAATTGAACACAGGAGGAGTAATTAGAACGACTGGATTCCATATTAGTCTACAACTCTACTGGGACCATTTAATGGGTTGTCAAGACAACTACGTTGAACATATATTACGCTTTTGAAATTTTATAAAAAAATATATATATTCTACATCTATAAATTATAAATATTGAATTTGACTGAACCAGTATTAAACATGACACTTCCAAGTCTAAGCTCCAATAAAGCACACTTCATGGACAAAGCATTAGATGGGAAGGGAAACATGCAATGAAAACTATTTAGGAGTGTCAAAATGAGTTCAAATATAGATAATTTGTCTAATTATTCGTTTGAAATTTTATGAATTGGGCCAATTTCAACTCATTCAAGCCTTATTCCATTTTAAAAAGAGGAATTTCTATATATAGCCACTCAAAAATATCTTAATTATGTTTCATAGCTACAGTTTGGATAATTACATTTCGTAATTATAACTATAGCAGTGTTTGTATATTTCGCTATACAATTCACACAACATTTGTATAATTCGCTATACAAACTCAAAATGTAATTATACGAAAATGCTAGTCGCGAACCGTAATTATTTCAAACTATAGCTATGTTAACTAATTAACTAGTATATGTTTACTTATCCGCGTAATTTCTCCTTTTAAAAATATCTTCAATTGAGCCCAATTCCTCCAATTTCAACTTGTTTTACTCTTTATTTGCATTGGTGTAATATGTGTTCTCAACTTCCCATATTACTCTCTGTCTCATTTTATGTGATACCATTTGACTTGGCGTAACATTTAAGAAAAATGAAGACTTTTGAAATTTGTGGTCCAAAACAATTCTTAGATATTTGTTTGGTTGTAAATTATTTCATCAAGGATAAAAGAGAAATTTTTAAAGTTAAATTATTGCTAGTTATAGTAAGGTGATATTCTTTTTGGGACAAAATAAAAAGGAAAGGGTGTCACATAAAATGGGGCAAAAGGAATATTGTTTGTTTTATATCTTCTAGGATTTATCTATCCATTTTAAACTTATTTCTTTTATTTTTTTGAGTAGAAATTCAATTGTAGTTATGAAAAATAAATAACAATATGTTAAAATTATTAAGATTAAGCGTATCATGATCCAATCCAAATTTTAATCCATTTGAGCACAACATAAATTTTGACGGATCATGACCCAACTCGATTTCTATTTCAACTTATTTTAATAGGGGAAATTACATATATATATATACAAAAAAGTAAAAAGTTTACAAAAAAAACGTAGCACATGTTTTATTCACATAAAAAATAGCCTAAAATCGGCGAAACTATGCATGACTTTACAATTTAGTTTGTCAAAAGTTATAGAAAATATACACTAATATACAATGTATATTACTTATACATGAGTTATACACTAAATATACATTATGATACACAAATATACACTGACTATACATGCCTATACAACGAAGACTATTTTTTTGTAATTTTTTAAGTTTAGTGTCTTTCAGTGTAATTTGTTCATTTTAATATCTACAATTTCAATCCAACCGACCCATTTGACACCCCTAACAGTACCACTAGCTAGTTCTCTCTCCGTCTCATTTTAAGTCTCGCTTTAACATTTTTCATGCTCATTAAGAAAGAATAAACATAAATAGCTTTGTTATGGTATTATTGCCAGCGACCCCTGTGTCCCCGCGAAATGCTTTTACGTGGCGACTTTTGACACTCATTTTATTTGCTACAGAAACTCTTATTTGGTGTAGTGAATATTAATTAGGGAAGAACAACATAAACTTTGAAGAGTCTAGCACTTAATCTACTCCCCTCTTATTTATAACACAAAATTAATGTGGCTTCTCATGTTTATTAACAAACAAATACTTATTTAACATCTAGATCTATTTAAAAATGAGAGATCTCTTATAAAAGAGACTTGAAACTAAAAGAAAATGTAAGTAATTTAACAAAATTAATTCTCTCGACTGCAACTTCATTATTGATAAAAATAAGTTAACCATACAAACCCATGCTCATAATTTTCAAGATTACATATGACAAATTGCCGTGAAAAGAGCAAGGCAAATAGGGTAACAATGGAAAATGCTGAAGTTACTTTGTTATTCATATTATGCTGAGATCTTCTTGAATTTCCCAATACAATCATCAAGAGGTTTAGTTTTGATCTGATCTAGATCTGGCTGCTCGTACCTACACATCAAATCGATTAATTAAATGGACATTTGCTTTAATCAACATAATTAATGATTCAAAATATTTGATCAGAAAATGATAGTCAAAGAAAATTTTAAAATTTCAAAATGATTAGTAAAAGGGTTGTTACCTATAGTTAAGTAGAAAGTAATGAAGAATTATTGAAAGTGCAAGCCTGGCCACATTTGATCCGGGGCACATTTTGGGGCCAACTCCAAAGGGAAAATAGGAGGCTGGCTTGGTTTCCATATCCTGCATATGCATATTTAGAATGTGAAATTTATAAGTTTGCGATAAAAATAAATTTAAATTTTATTATATGAATTCATGATCGATTGAATCTGATCTTTAATGGTACATGTGACCCCTAATTACATGTATATTGACTAAGGAATGAAAAATCGTGAACAAATTAAAGGGCATGCCACTTACATCCCATCTTGAAGGATTAAACTCCATAGGATTGACATAAGTATTCGGATCCATATTAAAACTCCATAAGAATGTCAAGAATTTCCACCCCTTAGGTATGGTATAGCCTGCACCATAGATAAACAATAAATGATAAACTGAACTTCTACGTAAAAAAAAAAGAATTAGTTAAACAACAAAATTTGTCGTTAATCCTATTTAGCAACAAATTATCATAAAATTCTATTAGCTACGAATAATTAGCGAGGAAATTCGTAGTTAAAGAAGAAAGTACGAACCATTTAAGCTAATAGTTGTTTTTGCCACTCTAAAGATTGGTATGAGGCTGTTAACACGCAATGTTTCATCAAGTACCTTTCAATAGCAAAAGAGATATTATATTAGCACTTATAAGAATTGGTAAAAAATTAGTTTTTCACATATAGTGAATTGAGTAAAAGAAACTTACCTTACTAAGATACTTCATTTGTCTAATCTCATCGAAAGTAAGGCCTGCATTTGAAGATGGTCTTCTCTTAACTATTTCCTCTTGTTCCTCCTAAAAAAGTATTGTCATAATATTAGACGATTCTATCAATCATCAAATAATTATACAATACTCTATTATTTTCTTTATTAGATTAATTTAATTTTTAGATGAAATGGCTGCACACACTTCATGTGGAGTCAAATAAGGCACGATTACATTATCAGATGAGATGTTCACAATTTTAACATTTCTAGCTCTTGGTGGCTTACCAAACCACCCCACCTGAAGAAATAAATAAAGAAGAATATCACCATAGCAAACACTTTATTCGTTTTAATTTATATGTCGTACTCTAATTTATAGTTTGTTCCAAATAAATTATCACATACAACAAGTTTTTAAGTTCAACATTCTCATCAACTTTACCTTTAATAACTTTTCCTAATAAAAAATGGAATGACAAATTTAAGATAACAAGATTAAAGTTGTATGATATTTTTGGTATATCATACAAGATTTGAGTCTAGTCAGTCTCGAGACATTATGAGTCATTTGGTATGATATATTAGAGAAAATAATACATATATTAGTTATCGTATTATTTAATTCCTTATTTGATATGATTTTCAGTCTATGTATAGCTAATACATATACTGGTTACACAACATATTCAGCATTGTAGAGTGTATAACTAATATATAGCAAATCATGGTATTAGTAATACAAGAGTTCTTAATATATGAATAAGTATGGGTAAAAACAAAATTGACCTTAATACACCAAATTCAACAATAGATTAAGTACAATCTCAGTATTACTAATACACGTTATTTGTTATAAAAGAAATAGAGGGAATACTTACTTTTGCTTTTTGCAAGATGTCAGGATGTTTTTCTAAATGCATAATAGTCTTTGAGGCAACCTTAGCAACAGATTCATAACCAGCAAAAGTATATTGGAGTAGCAATCCAACAATGGTCTCATCACTTAATCCTTTTCCTCCATCAATGTTTTGAGCATCTAACATCATATCAAGCATGTTGGACATTAGCCTTTCTTTATTTTCTGCAAACATCACTTTTCTTTCATCTAATATTTTCTTAATCATATGAGCTATAACTCCTTGAGCCTGCAAAAGGATGATATATTCAAAAATCTCTAGTAGGAAACGGTTAAAATACTTCCAAGATATTGAATCTTAAAACAAAAAAAAAATGTTATCTTTCTTTTCTATTGAATCAACAACGTAAAACATACCTTCATTGCCCTGTTGTAAGCAAATCCAGGGATATTAATTGGCATTCCATGAAAGCCCTTAATTAGTAAAGCAGTCTCCTCAAACACAGTATCAAGTAGTTTTTGAGAAACTTTATAGCCACCTATAAGAATTAACATAAGCACCTCAAATGCAGGCTTTTTCAATTCAGAGAATAAATAGACTGCTTCTTCCTTTGCAGCAATTTCCTCAAGTGAATTCTTCATGATTTCATTTATGCAATCGAAGTAATAAGACAACGATCCTTGAGTCCTTATATGAACTGTTGTTATTCTACGAAGACGCTTGTCTTCTTGGTTTGAAGCTGTAGTATTACTACCACCTGATGAGCTCGATTTCCCTCTATCGAAATTATCATCATCCATGAAGATTTTCTTACATATTTCTGGTGTTGTTACTATGATGCTTGGTGATCCAAACATGTATGCCTTGTACATTCCTACTGGCCCGAACCTTCAATGTATGTTATTTCAATTAGTTCCATATCAAGTAACGAAATCGTTGATTGACTAGCTGAACTTCTACTTTATTGGTGAGTATCAAGTGTAGCTAATGACATTCAATTTTATAGTTTGAACAACTGAATCACTCACCTTGTTTGAGTTACGAGTTTAAAATTCAGTATTTTCAGCGATATTAACGAATTTTTGCACAAATAAATCGAGGTCTAGGCTAGAAGTTATGAATTCAAATAAACTCGCAACTTGAAACTTACCTGGTAACAAAATTAGATATGAATGAGGCAGGATTGCCATTAGATTTGTAACTTTTGAAGAAAAGGATCATGTTCCCAATGAATGGCCAGCCCATGTCACCTGGAGGTAAGTGATATTTGCTTGAACTAAATTTGATTGTATAATACAACCCATTTGCAATCTTTAGAAAATTACAAAACGTTAAAATCCCTACACCTAAAGCTGTATACAATAGCACTAAGTCGAACTCCATTTTCACTAACTGAAGAAGAACACTTTTCAGAAATTTGATTATTTGAGACTATTTCAAGGTGAGTAATCTTTTAAACTTTATAAATTCATAGTTAGAACTAGATCTAGCTACACTTAACTAATTTTCTCCCTTGAGCAGAGTGCACTATTTTATTTTATCTTTTTTGGGTACACAGTGTTACGTTGATTATTTAATTAGACAAAGAGGGGTGGCTTAATATTCTATATGCATCTAATTAAATATTGTGAGTTTAAGACACCAATAAACGCACATGACTCTCATCCACTTCATGTAAAACAAAGTCAGTAATACAATGTTTCCTTTCATTTTATTTATTTTTGAAAACAAAACTTGAATACATCTGTTATGTTGAAGTTTTGATAATTTGGCAAAATTATAGAATGGGACCTGATCCCATTCTATACATGAGCAGGTGTACATGGTCCACAACTGAAAATGATATATGGCACGATATAGAGTACACTGCCAGTTATGAAATTTTGATAAGTGCTCGAGTGCAACAGTATAGCAGGATTATTGACCAATAGAATGATTCCACATATAGGTGGTCGAGTGTGTGGTTGCAAAGAGTGAATATATGCTATACGCATGACATATTGAATCTTCTTGCTCATACACTCAAATAGATATTCTTGACGAAAATATGACTGAAAAACAACCATAGCTTCTGAGTTTTCAATGATCTCATTTAGCTGTTTTTAGGTGTATTTTTTCTTTGTGCTTGAATTTAAATCAGGACCTGATTTATAATGAACCAGCTAGTTTGAGCACAGTTTGAATTATTCTCGTTAGCTTACCTAGTATGTTGCTAGAGTTAGCAAGGATGGGAAGGGGAAGTCTAAACTTATCTGTGCGAGATAAGTTTAGTGGGTAGCTTAGTTTGATAAGATTTCGTTGTTCTTGTTAAGGGGAAAAGGGATCAAGGGGTTAATCTGTAGATTGCAAGAGGTTGTAAGCTTTCTGCTTTTTGAAGATAGTGGAATCGTTCTTAAATCCTGAAAATCATGTCGTGATTGTTTCTCCCTTGAGCAAGGAATTTTTCCACATAAAAATCTGAATTATTTACTTTTAGTTCTTCTCTATTTGTGTGAAGGGACTTGGTCCCTTACTGTGGTAGATACGTATGTACAGGCATCAACGTCATCAAATTATTGGAAATGACTCATTTATATTATTTGTTAAAAATTTATCTTATTTATGTCGGGTTAGAAAAATGGATTGAGTAGAGATGGGTTATTTTTGTAACGAATCAGATTTTTAATGGGTTCGATTTGGTGACGTGGATTTCTAATAAGAGGTTGGGTGGCAAAGATGGTTTTACAAAATCATCCCTTTTAAAAATAACGATATAAATGAACTTATTTTGTAATATTGACAATGACATAAATGAATCAAATTTTTAACATATGATATAAATAAAAAATTTCTAATAATTAAATAACATATTTGAGATCTTCTATATAAAATTAGGTTTTGAACCTAACTCACACAAGTTAGCTCAAATGGAGGAGGATTTTTCAATCTTTATAAGGAGTCTACCCACCTTTTTAACCATCAATGTGGGACTTTTGTCATTCTTCAACACTCTACCTCACGCCCAATGCTAAAATTAGGTATTGGACCAAATTCACACAAAAACTAACTCAAAGGAGGAGGATTACCTAAATCTTATAAGGAGTCCACCCACCTCATTAACCATCAATGTGAGATTTTTGTCATTCTTCAACATTCCCTTTTATCTTTCTGACATAACTAATATATATATAAAGAGAGAGAAAAGATGAAATAATTAATTTATATTACTAATAATTGTATAATTAAATTTTTATATTATTAATACCTGCATAATTTTTTTACCTATAGATCCTCTACAGATAAAAGTGCACCGAATTTAAGAAAATGTTATGGGACCATTTGGTAAAGGTATTAGGAGAAATAATCCATGTATTATGTATGACATAATTTAATACTATGTTTGGTAGGACTTTTAGGCCTATGTATAACTAATCCATACATGGTATTAACTATATCTTCCATTTGGTGGTATTACTAATACGTAGGATTTAATACCATGGATTAAATGTATAAAGACAAAAATATCTCTCAATTCTTTTACACTTTTTTTTTTTAATTTTCTTGATTTTATGTTTATATTTGTAGTTTTGTGCTAGTAAATTTATTTAAATAAATTCGCTTACAAATTTTATTTCTTACGGGTTCATATTTACATAATATAAAAAAAATTACCATGTCAAATTTTTATTTTTTTAATTTGTGGGTTCATATTTACATAATATATAAAAAATATTTTGCCATGTTAATTTTTTTTGATAATTAATTTAGTTGAGTAATTTTGTTCATACAAAGGCCTAATTAAGTGATTTTATTGATACAAATCAATGACTATGTTATATAAATTCTCAAAGCTGAATGACCTTTAAGATATACAGACCATATTAAAATTATAACTTGCAAATTTTTATGTGTAAAATGTAAATATAGATGATTTATTCATTTTTACAATTATTTATCATCTTTTTTATTTTTAAAGTTGATGATCTATCTTTATTAAATTGAAAATTGACATTTTATGAGTGATCAATTTATTAAGATCACAATTATTTATCCTTAAATAAATCAACTGAGAAAATAGCAACCGACAAAATTGTTGTTCTCTTAGCTGGTCAGAAGTCACAACAAAATAATCTATTTTGACCTAATTACATGAAATAGAAAATTTTATAACAATTCAAGTATATATTTGAAAAGAAGTTTTTTGTAAAGTTTTAAATCAAACAGATTAGATAAGAAGCAATGAATCAAACACTTAATAAAAAAAAATTCTCCATTACTAATTTTGCGTTATTAATTCCTTCATTATTTATCTTCGTACCAAACGACCCATAAGTGTCATGAGCTTAATTATTTTCAAGTCCGAACACCCTATTTTACAATATTGAATACTTAAATAGTTATTTTCAGTAAAATATCATTCTTGAACCTACATTGAAAGTATCCTATTCAGGAAAATACTTTTTTTTTATATAAATTATTTTCCCGGAAATTGACCTCCATCTCACCAAACAGTACTCCATGAGGCAAAGATTTGAGAATTACCGTTTTAATTTAAAAAAAATGACTGACAAGCACAAATTTCCTAATTGCATAGAAAAATGAACTCCATGTGATTACTGAAAAGAGTTATGAAGCTTGTGTCTGTTAAATTTATTAATTATTATTAGTATACATAAATAAAATACATGGAGCTAGCGCATACATTGTTTGACTATATAGTATATATGATAATCTGGAAAATGGTAGTTTATGTTCCTGGTTCAACTTCATTTATAATGCTTATGTCCGGAATAATAATATATTCAGTGAAATTTTATGTCAATAGAAAAGTAAATTTTATTTCTAGCATGTGAAAATAGATAGATTGTTTCTGAAAGATTAACTCATCAAGTACCGCATAACCAACTAATAGAAAAATCATACAAAAAATAATAAAGTAAAATAAGCAAATAATCAAGAAAGTTCAATTAGGAGATCACATAGGCGTAACAAAGATCTCAAAATTTATGGGTTCGAAATTTTAGTCCATTTGAATTATTGAGTTCAAAATTGATTTAATAGATTTTTTGAGATAAATATAAAAGTTTGACCAAAATTATTGGATTCAACCAAATCAATAATTCACATAGTATTAGCTTCGCCCCTCAATTATGAATATGAGGTGTAATTGTCCCTTTGTGGCCCTAATTTTGAAATTTGATAATCCATCTTGATCACTCTTCAATGAGGCATTAAGTCAATTCTCCTTCAACAAATGGGCCATGAAGAGATTCTTCTTTAACAACTTTACACTAGCTACATCATGCACATCAAATTTTAAATGAAATTTTAGGATTTTATCAAAATTAGAACTCAACAAGACCTATATCTATTAAATAAATTTTCTATTTTCCCACCTTTATACAATAATATTCATTGTAAATTTAAATATATGTGCTCGAATATAGTCCTACTGCATCATCAGAGGCTTTTTTATGCATACCTAACATCCACTTTTTTCACATAATCAAAGTTTTTCATGCATTCTATTTTTTTTTTCAAAATTTTACAATTTTTATGTTCAAACGCCCATCAGGTTGTCTAGCACTTCAAATTTGTTCTTATTTTGTGTAGAATTCTTTTGTTTAAGAGATGAGTAAACTCGGTTAATTGTGTTTAAGGAAAGCAAGAAAAGACAGAATGAGCCACTTGAGTTGTAGATTGAAATTGGAACCATTAGACTACAACTTTATTATCGATGAGATTACCAAATGAAACAAAATTCATGCTCATCGCGCTTTCAAGATTACATATAATAGAGTTCAACGACTCAACATGAAAAAAAAAGAGTAACGGGAATGGCAGAATCCTGGAAACTCTGAAGTTGTCATTAAAATTATGCTGAGAGCTTCTTGAGTGTCGCGATACAAGTTTCAGGTTTGCTATCTTTATTAAGCTGCTCAAGCCTGCATTGATCATACGATAACAATGAAATACGATTTGATTAGTTCTCTTAATTTCACAGAATATAGAATCAGTAAATTTCAAATGATCAGTACCTGTAGTTAAGAAGGAAGTAATGAAGAAATACTGAAACCTCAAGCCTGACCAAATTGGATCCTGGGCACAATCTGAGACCTACTCCAAAGGGTATAAAGGAGTTTGGCTTGGTTTCAAAATCCTGCAAAAGTTCATGTGTTGTTAACAATGTTCTTGCAAAGTCGAACAATTAAATTGATGAACAGAATTGAACATGTCACGTACATCCCATCTTGACGGATTAAATTCCTTAGGATTCACATAAGTTTTAGGATCCATATATAAATTCCCTAACAGTGCCAAAACTTTCCACCCTTTAGGTATGGTGTACCCTGCACAAGACATGTAAATGAACTCCTTTTAGTACATTACTGTATTTTCCCTCATTAGAGTAAAATTAAAAGGCAGAGTACTAACCATTTATGTTAACAGTAGTTCTTGCATCTCTAAACAATACTGTTTCAGTGCTACCCAGACGAAGTGTTTCATTAATTACCTGTCAATAGAACGCGTGTAATTAGTTCAAAAGAGTTTGATATTCTTGAACTTGATTGTTAGAAAAAAATACTAAAATTGAATTAGATCTTACATTTCCGGCATACTTCATTTGTCCAATCTCACTGAAACTAAGACCTGCATTTGGATTTTCTCTTCTCTTAACTATTTCCTCTTGTTCCTCCTGAGAAAAAACAGAGATATTTGTAAAGATGTACATCAAGTAATCACTCTGTTCCATTCTGTGTGACATAGTTTGAATGATAAATAAGAAGTCTTGAAAGTATGTCATATAAATTGGAACAGTACTTTTGCTTTTTGTAAGCATTCAGGATGTTTTTCCAGTAACATAATAGTTTGTGTGGCAACCTTAGCAACAGATTCATAACCACTAAATGTATACCAAAGCAACACTTTCATGATATGTTCATCGCTCAATCTTTTTCCTACATCATCATCATATTGACTGTCTAGCATAATATCGAGTATGTTGGTCTTTGGGGCTTCTCTATTCTTCGCGATCATTGCTCTCCTTTCATTTATTACACGCTCATATATCTTAACTATTGCTCCTCGACCCTGAAACAATTAAAAAAATGGTATATAATTCAAAGCGGACAGTTAATTAAACAAACGAACTTTACTTTCTTTCTCTGTTTTTGTACCTTCATTGCCCTGTTGTAAGTAAATCCAGGAAAATCAAGGGGCATGCTACGAAGACCTGCAAATCGAAGATTATTCTCCTTGAATAAAAGGTCGAGCAATTCATTTGCAACTTGATCACCACCAATAAGAACTTGCATAAGCACTTTAAATGTAGGTTTCTTCATCTCAAATAGTAACTGAAGGGATTCTCCAGTAGTAGCCCATTTCTCGAACGTAGTTTTCACAGTTTCACTCAAGAAATCGAAGAAATAGGATACTAATCCGTGACTTTTAATTGGAGTCGTTAATCGACGTGAAAGCCTATCTTCTTGATATGATGTTCCACCAATTGGTTCTTTCCTCAATAGCTCTAAGATGTATTTGGGAAATCCTAAATCGAAATTTTCGTCATCCATTAAAATTTTCCTGCATAATTCAGGCGTTGTGACGATAATGCTTGGTGTACCAAACATGAATGTCCGGTACATCCCTCCTTGGCCAAACCTTCATATTGAAAGAAAAAATAAATGTATTATTTACACTTGACAGTATATATAACTTGAAGTACAACAAAAGTAGTGGTCGGGTGATAAATGAAGTTACCTAGTAACAAAGTAAGACACAAATGATTTAAGATTGTAAGATGAAAGAGATTTTACGAAAAAAATCATGTTGCCAATGATCGGCCAGCCCATGTCACCTGGAGGCAATCGAGTTTTGCCTGAACTATATTTGAATGAATAAAACCAGTCATTTACTCTCTTTAGCACACTAATAAGAGCTAAAATCCCAACTCCTAAAGCTGTGCAGAAGAAAACTAAATCGTACTCCATTTTTTCTTACTTTCTATCACTATGAAGAAAGTTCTGTGAAGTTAATACTGTGAGTTGGTTTTAATATATAGACTTCCAAGGTCAGTAATATAATATAATTCGACTTCAATTAAGTATTAGACATTCATATTTTGGATCTAGATCTACCTATATGCTTCACTCATAAATTGCGGAAATTACATTAATTGTTTATCTTTGTCGTAATTAAATCTTAATGATTGCATTATTGACGCCCAAAAGCAATTCTAAACTTTAGGAAATAGGATTAGTAAAATATTAAAGTCATTGTTATATAATAAAAAGCAAA
Organism: Solanum aculeatissimum; assembly: GCA_038996855.1. NCBI lineage: Eukaryota > Viridiplantae > Streptophyta > Magnoliopsida > Solanales > Solanaceae > Solanum > Solanum aculeatissimum. Next base: position 7,602 of record JBCEWC010007686.1, on the reverse strand, counting down.
ATAATGATTTCAGTATAATTGTATTGGGTTCTTGGTTTAACCATTGGTCAAAGGGATAATTACATAAATAATATATTATATATCAAATATTACCCTTTTTAGATTACTTTTTTTTCTTACGATCTAAACATATTTTACTAATAAATTATCTTATCCTTCTCTTTTTTTTTTCTTTCTCTTTCTTCTCTTTTCTTTTCTTTGCTAGGCATGCACGTCCTTTTTTTTTCTTTAAATTTCATTTTCTCTCTTTTTCTTCCTCTCTATTCAACTCATCATTTTTAATATTATATATTATTATAAATTTTATTATCATTATTTCAATAAATAATACATTTTCTAATAATGTAAAATTAATTAAATTATGCTGAAATATTTAAAATTCATGCATAATACTTATAATATGTATTATTTACTGAATTTAAACGGTATTATAGTTATTTATTATTATTTTCTCTTATTAATGCTGTTAAAATAATTATTATATTAAAAATATATTACTTATATTCTTCACATGCATTAAAAAATATCTATAATACATATGAAGTATCAAGTTCAAAATGTATTACAATTGTAGTTTTTATTTATTTATTTTCATTAATGGTGTCAAAAAATATTATATCTGAATTTCAAATATTTAAACACCATTTAAATTAGTTTATATGTTAATATATTAAAATTGTGCCAGTCCATTATTTATGTATTTACATAAAACAAACTTCTAATTTAAAGAATAGTAAGAATATCATTTGCGTAATATTCAATCTAAAATTAAATTTTAAATTTAAATAATTAAATAATATTTTTAAAAGAAAGAGAGAGAGAGGGGAAGAGAAATTGAAGAGAAAATATTTTATCTCTCTTTCTCCTTCTCCTTCTCCTTTTCTCTCTCTTTCTCTTTGCTATTTTTGATAACAAAAATATAATCATATTTGTTAAGACTTAAAATTATGTTAAAATCGTAATTTAGGTTAAATAATATATTATTTATGTAAATGACCCTTGGTCAAAATCATAAAATCAAACAGATAACCCAATAAAAAATTTATAAAAATGTTTAAAATTGTTAACCCAATATTAATAAATCAGTAGTGACTTTTCAAATTTGATTTATTGATTAGATCAAATTTTGTACACCCTTTATGTATGTACTATTTCATTCATAAAAAACTTCAGTGTCCTCACCACCACCACCACAACTACGACTACAACTACTACCACGACTACTATCATCACCACTGTCACCACCAGTACTATCACTACTACCACGACTATTATCATCACCAGTGTCACCACCAGTACTATCACTACTACCACGACAACTACCACTACTATCACCACTACACCATGACCACTACCATTACTACCATCACTATCACACCACTTTTACCACCACCACTACTACTTTTACCACCACCACCGTCACCGTCATCGCCACCGCTACTGCCACTACTACTAGCATTTTAGTGAGTCCTTTTTGCATCCGCAAGAGCTCTTTTCATTTAGTATCTTTCCTTTATTTACTTTAAGTAGACATGTGAGGTAGTCATGGACTTGTCACTGACACCTTCTGGATAGATGGTTTGGGATAGAGGCTTTATAAACAGGGATGTGTTAGAGTTGATAGTTCTATTTTTAAGGCTTGTTTCTTTTAAATTGTGTCATATGATATTGAATTGATTAAGATTGTTGTTTTAGAACTATTGTTTCATTGAGTTCTTCATTTAGTTAACTCACTCGAACATCTCTTTTGATTGATTTGAGTCTTCTAGTGATTGATTGAATGAGTGATCAGATCAAGTGATTTGTTTAGGGACCAATAATGATTTTTGAGTGTCAGCCACGCCTAGAGTATCCTCTTGGAGCATGACACTAACATTTCACTCCATATAACAAAGACGGTCTAATCATCATTCTATAGAATATACCTTAAAGTTTAGGTGACACTTTCTTATTACACAATACTCCAAAGACAAGTCTCCATTTCATCTATGTCGCCCCAATACAATGCGTGACATCATCGTTAATATCCCTCTTACTTTGGATAACGAAACCAAGATACTTAATGCTTTCTCTCTTGGGAATAGTTTGAGTGGTAAGTCTCACTTCCATGACCACATTATCCATTGCAACACTGAATTTGCACTCCAAATGCTCTATTTTGGTCTTGCTTAATTTGTATCTTTTGGACTCCAGAGTTTGTCTCCAAACCTCCAACCGTTCATTAACTTTATCACGTATCCCATCAATCAGTACCATCTCATCTGCAAATAGCATATACCATGTATCTCATCATGAATAGACCGTATTCATTCATCCATCTCTAACATAAAAAGAAAGGGTTCAATATAGATCCTTGGTGTAGTCCCATCTCAACAAAAAAATGCTTTGAGCTCCTCCCAATGCTCTAACCCGAGTCTTTGCTCCATCATACACGTCCTTTATCAACCTAATATAAACCATCGGGACACTTTTAGCCTCCAAACACCTCCAGAGGATATCCCTCGACACTTTATCATAGGTCTTTTCAAGATCAATAAACACCATATGGAGGTACCTCTTTCTTTCTTTATATTTCACACAAGATGAATTTCTTCGATCGTCCCGATATAAATCTAAACTGATTTTCTGAAATGGACATTCTTATTCTCACCCTCATCTCCATATCACTCTCTCCCAGACCTTCATAGTGTGGCGTAGCAATTTGATACTTTGTAATTATTGCAATTTTGAGTATCCCACTTGTTCTTGTACACTAAAATAATTGTACTCCATCTTCATTCGCCAAGCATCTAAGTTGTCTTCAAAATTAAACAACCTAGTCAGCTACTTTATACCCACCTTGTCAGTGCTCTTCTAGAAATTCACCGAAATTGCATCGGTTCTAGTCGCTCTCCCCTTGCTCATTCTACTAATAGCATATCTAACCTTCTCAATCCTAAAACACCTACAGTCTCTATCAGAGTGTGTCAAATCTTCCAACATAATGTCTCTATCTCCTTTCTCATTTAATTAAGAATTTATGGAAGTATGTTTGCCACCTCCGCTTAATGGATATCTTGGCTACCAACACCTCACCCCCTTCATCCTTGATGTACTTCACTTGATGTCTCTTCACTTTTACATATTTATTATATTAAAAATAATTTATTATTTTTATTTGTTTATTCTAGCTATCATATCAAGAGAAATTTATTTTTTTATTTTACTCTTAATATTAATTGTTTTTTAAAAATTAAAATTAAGACTCTATATACTCCAATTAATATAAGTATTATTATATAAAATAAATATGTATTTTATTTATTACTTTTAAAAGAAGAATGCAAAATTCATTATAAAGAAATAAAGAAATAAAGTGAACAAAGAAAAGTTGGTGTTTCTATAATACTTGGGATTAAATATACTGAATTTATTATGATTAGTAACCAAACACCATTAATATTAATGTATATTATATTTTTGTCAAGAAACCATACCAGTGTTGGTGTTTGTTCAACATAATGACAAATAAAGATGGAATCAAGGTCCTGGAATCCTACCTAACAGTTGTCTTTTCTCATTTTATTGACCACCAACCTTTTTAGATATTCCCCACAAAAATTGAAAGATAATGTAGTTTCATCAAGAAGGTGCAAAAATGGGTTTAATTAATCAATGAATTAAACTGATAAAATTATCTTTGATTTATTGGTATTATATTATTGAGTAGTTTAAATGATTATGTATATAAAAAAATTATTCAGCTATCGATATGATTTTTTATTTTAATATTTTATTAACGATTAAATTAATAATTTAATAAAATTATTTTTATTTCTAGAATTTCATTAGGTATGTTGTTATAGTTGTAATCCCATTAAATTATACTAAAATTACTTTTTTTTTCATCCCTAATATATAACAGTGGCTTTAGTAAAAAAAATATAGAGAAAATCGATATATAACAAATGACTTATTAAACTAATTATTGATTTAACATATTTATAAATTAAAAATTAATAATACACAATATGGATCAAACTGATCGATATACATCCTAAATTTCATTTTAAAATGAGTTTAAAGATGTTAAAGTAATTGAAGAAAAATAGAAAAGGAGAAAAAATTATCAAAAAAACAAAGTAATACCCCTTTGAAAGTATTATTGTAGTCTAATTTGTCGGAGGACAAAAAAGCAAGCAAAGAGAAGACAAAGAATCTTGAAGAAAAGAGGGGTCGTTTGTCGTTCAAAGTTAATTAATTATTCTAGGATTATATTTTTGGATTATAATTTCTCTACATTAATTTATTTCATTTGGAAGATGGAACAAAATAATTTTAAGTTGGATGAGATAAAGAGATTGAGATATTTCAAAATTAATCAAGTTTGGAATTAGATTTATATTGTGTTTGATTGACGCTATTAATTTATCTCGAGACCAAACGTAAATAGTTCGTTCATTTTAATTTGCTTTTCTTACGGTTTCTTTTTTATTTCTTTAAAAAAAAATATCTCTTTCCTTTTCTTTTAAACAACTTTTACTTAATTCTAATTTTTTATATGACATGTTACATGATTCAATTTTTTTTTTAACTTTCTCAAAATATCCATATCAAGTTAAATAAAATAAATAAATTGATCAAACGAGAGTTATAGTTAAATATTCGTAAATCTTAACGTACTATAATAATTAAATACTTATTATTCCTCCGTTTCAATTTATTTGTCATGATAAGATTTGACACAACTCTTAAGGAAAAATTAATTAGGAGTGTTGTTTGACTAATATACCCCTTATATATAAATAATTAAGTTTTTATCTATATATATGTCTCTTAATTCTAGAGTAATTAATGCTAAAGACAAAGTTAGAAAAAAATAATTAATTCTCTTTCTAATTTTCTTTTTTATTTTTCATCTGATATTCAATATCCACAATTGAGATGAAATTAAATTTAAATTTGCGTAGAAAAAATCTCATATTAAAATTAAAATGTCTCCAACAAAGTCTATACAATGATATAGCCTAAATTTAAAATTAGAAATACGTATCACTTCTTCATAATAATCCAATTGATATGCACACACTATAAAATTCAATACTCCTATATATAATAAGTGTATGTATAATTAATTCCAAGAAGGTACTCTTGTTTTTTTTTTTTTCATATGAAAGATTTAAATATGCTCTTAAAATATTCAGATATAAAAATAATATAGCATTGTTTAACACGAGATAAATTTCTAAAGATTCTTTTTTGTGCAAATATACATATTTTATTCGAGATAACGTGCCAAATACCCGCACTCCATGCTCCAAGACAATTTTTACTTCTCTTGTATTAATTTTTTACATTTCTTGAAGAGCAATAAACAAGATTATATATAATAAATTTAATACTTGAAAAAAATAATATAGCTAATAATAAAGATAAATTAAAAATTAAATGACGAAGTGTCTCTGTTTCAAATTTATGTCATGATGTTTTTACGTGAGCACAAATTTAAAAACAAGAGGAAATATTTTAAATTTTATGATTTAAAATAAATTATAAAAAAAGTTAAATTGTTATATGACCATAGAAAATATTATTAAATTGATGTGTGTCACATCAATATTATTAAACTGAATAATATGAATATTTGAAAATTCTTAATATTGTCATAAGAGTATACTTTTTTTTAAATTATTCATCCAATATTTAAAATTCACATTGAAATTCAACCAATTCAAATTCAAACTTGACTGACCTCATTCGAGAATAACGCTCTCTATCAAGATTTTTTTTTATACTTAACCTATACAATTCTAAGTAAATTGAACAATAATGGGTGACCCTAAACATACATTTAATTTAAATATAATGTAAAGGGTATATTTTATGAATAATTTGTATAGTTCTATTTATTTTATTCGAGATAAAAATGATCATATTTTAAAAAAAAAAGGTAAATTTGAAAAACTATATTTTATTAAATATTTTTTGAAATATATATATTTTTTCACGATTCTTTAAAATATATTGTCAAATAACATAATTTAAAAAAATTGACACTTTGATTTTCAGAAATATGAGAATTAAAAAATTAGTCTTCCAACTTCTTTGAGAGCAATAGTACTTTGAATTGATAAGTTGTTATTCGAATAATAAAGAAAAAAATATCGAAGTGATTCATCCTATTGTACTTGAGAAATGAAAAAACAACACTTTAGATTCTCTTATTATTACAAATAATTTGAAGAGCATTGTTCACCTCTATAAATGAACAAATAGTTGAATTTTTGTCGATCAACTTAGACGAAAAAAATCTGTAAATAAAGATCTATTAATCATTAAGTATTGAAAATATAGATAACTTTCATAAGTAAAGGAAAAAAGATAACAAAACTAACCAGTGCAACTTTTTACCAACCACGTCTTATTTAAGATGCCTAAAATCTCCTTAATACTTCTAATTTTACTATATATTTTCGAACACCTTAATTATTAATTTCACCTAATATCTCATACTCTATATTTTTCTCTTATCATATACTTTAGGATTCCTTAATTTTAAATATTATAAGAAAATAAAATAATAATTTGAGAAGAAAATTGTAAATGACAATTTTATTTGTTGTATTATGTGTGTATCACATTAATTAATAACAAATATATATGTATATAAAAAAAATTTAGTAAATTGGTGTGTGTACAATATATTATTAAATATAAAACTTTTAAAAATTAACATTAACAAAAATGATTGAGGTAAAATAAAAAAATGACAACTTGAAGTTGCACCGAAAGAAAATTGAAAGTCATCTGGAAAGATTCTTTACATTGTACTTAATATAAAAACATTGATATATTTAACTCAGATTTAACTGTCTCATCTTACTTGACTTTCGTAAATATTAATGTTACATAAAAAAAATACTAATGGAGAATAATATTTTTTAAAATAATTATAAATCTCCTCTAATAACATTCGATAGTTTTGCCTCCAAATATTATAAATCTCCTCTAGTATTGTCTACTCTTTTACTTTGTGCATTATCAAAATAACGAATGGTGCATGTCTTTCTGGCTATTTGGGTTTATTAGCCGGCGTTTCTTCTATAATATTATTCCATATTGTTTTCACAAATATTTCGTTGTGCTAACATCGGAATCACATATTGATTTTAAGGGTTGGTAGGGATGTAGAACCAGATATCTTCTAAATTTGACGAATGGAATAGTTGTTGCTATTCTCATTCTTTCCTTTCACTAAAATAGAAGTCTATGATAATTTAGTGTGCGTTATTTATAGAAGATTACTCCGGTATTCAATAGCTTACGCTGTTAGTATAAAATCTTACAAATAACCATGTCAAAAATTATAAGGAGTTATTTATACCAAATAAGAGGCATTGTGTAATACCTCTTATTTGTTACCTCTTTAATTTATACAATTATATCATGCAACGACAACATATGGTTCAGTTCACAAATTAAATGTGCTTGTGAAGTAGAACGCCCACCGCTCAATGGACTATATTCTTCCCTTTGAGGTAACAAACTGTCACGACCCAAAACAGGGTTATGACTAAAAGACCACTTAAATTCTCAACCCAAGAATAAAGTACACTAAAAGAA